>CM042181.1:2446721-2454221 GCA_023376005.1 Doryteuthis pealeii | reverse complement strand
GGAGGGGAGTCGTTAGTATACATCGCTGAAGAGACTAATCTCTCTCAATAATAAAGCTCTACATTTGTAATTGAGCACTTATTTTTCCTTTATTTTCATCTCGGAAAAATTTACCAATCTATCTATCTATCTATCTCTCTCTCTCTCTCTCTCTCTATTATATATATATATATATAATATATATATATACTAGCAAAAGTACCTGGTCCATGACCAGAGGAGAACATTTTCGGAACACCAGAGAGAGTTGATATAACTGGCAAGTAGTTGATAAAGCCAGCAGGCAAGCTCCTGCTGAATATAACAACAGTAGCAGCACCAGCTATATGATGCTTTCTGAAAATCGTTTGATTTTTGTTTAATTAATTATATCCCTTATTAAAAATATCAATAAGCAAATTTGGTGTGTCTCTTAGTTAGAAAGATATTAAGGTGTATACACGAATTTGAACCTGAGTAACGTCTACTTTTGGAGTTATAATCGACTCGTAAACATACCAAACTCTTATATATATATATATATATATATATATATATATATATATATATATGAAAGGTTAAAATGGATATTGAATCCGACAATATGTGTGGAAAGTTAATATATATATATATATATATATATATATATATATATAAAGTTTTGTAGAAAAAACAAGATATTAAAATTTTTGCTGACAGAAATCTGTTTCGACATTATGAAGATGTCTTTATTAAAGCAACATTGTAAACGGAAAAACGAAATAAATATATCATTAATCACTAGGCACAGAACGCTTTCGATCAGTACTAGAATTTTCAAAAACATTTTTTTAATGCGTATTTATTGTTAAAAATAAAATAAATTTTATTTTAAAAAATTATAAGCATTTTTATCATTAAAAAAGCTCAAAAGTGTTTGCATTATCAGTGTATATGAATATCAAAAAGTTCAGGACAATGTAATTAAATGTAATTAAAGTCCACAGTGTAATTTGAAGAAAGATGTTAGAGTTCCAAAATTTACTTGTGGTGTTGATTTTGGAACTCTAACATCTTTCTTCAAATTACACTGTGGACTTGTATATTTTTAACAGCTGAAATATATAGTATACTATTTTGATACCCACTTTACATTTTTTTATATAATTTTTACAACAAACTCTTTTGAGTTATACTATAACTATAATGCTTCTGATTTTTTAAAATTAAAAATAAAATTTATTTTATTTTTAAAACAGAACATACATTTTTCAAAATTTCAGCGTTTGAATTCAGCGTTCGTTTTCGTAAACAGTCTTTTAACGGATATCTTTCTTCTCATATATATATATATATATATATATATATAATATATATATATATATTCGGGGAGTAAACCCTGAAAACAAATCTGGTACTGGAGTCCCTAAGGTGGTGTGATGCTGAAATCCAGTGTTACTCATTAACTCCTGCGACACTACCGTTGCCAGACCGAATTGGTACCTTATCTTTCCTTTGGATCACAGCCGCAGTGTGGAGAGGAGGGGTGTGCTGTATGGGCAACAGCTCAGCCTCCATATGAACCCGCCCAGTCTATGTAGTTAAAAAAACATTTTGACACTATTCCATCGTTTATCGTAGACGGAATGCTGCCAACAAATATATATATATATATATATATATATATATATATATATATATATATATATATAATCAATAATAATGATATTATGGATATTATAAACTCATAACTATAAGTTTCATGCTTACGCAATCTTCAGATGAGCCAAATGGTTGAGATTTTAATAACCAGCAGTTTTTTAGCGTTTATATAAACGCGAAGCGACTTCACGCGATGGAATGTTATAATGCTAAAGTCTTTTGTTTTTTTAAAAACAGTGGCATGTTTAGCGTTTGTGTGACGTGAAGCGTGTTCATGTGATTGAATGCTATGACGGGAAAACTGTGTTAAAAAATGATAATAAAACAAACCTGCTTATATATATATATTATATATATATATATATATATATATAATATATATATATGGATGCCCGCATTAAGCAACACGTCCCCACTAAGATTAGAAATGGAATCGACGGTCCGAACGATGTACTGAGGAACACTTATGGTTCCTCTATAAGCGAGCACCTCATAAATAACCCCAATTGTGCCAACTCATTCAGTGTTGACTGGTTCTCAGTTGAGAGCAAGTCACACTCTTTTTATTACCTCAAAATTTTTGAGACATTGTATATTCTTACCAGTAAGCATGCTCTTTGTAAACAAAGAGAGGGCTTACTTGGTTTAAATATCATTAATCTTTAGATCTTCTCCCCCCCCCTCTTGTTTGAGGTATAGAAAAGAAATTGTTCTTTTTTTCGTGTGATTTTTTAAATTTTTACTCGTCCCATTTACTGGTTATTCTATTTTCCTCGATATTTAGCTCTGATGAGCGAGGAACGAAACATGTTAGCTAGCAACTCGTTTTTATTTTCCCAGCAACCCCAACAACACCCAAAACCAACCCAAGTCAACCCAAGACGACAAGAATACCAGAGAGGATTCATTCTGGATAGCAGATATAAACCCTCCTATTGTATAAAAAAAATGAATCTTTTACGAGGTCTGTTTTAAAGCCTTAATAAATTTCTGTACCCCCCCCCCAAAAAAAAAAAAAAATTATATATATATATATATATTATATATATATATATATATATATATGAATATGATAAAATGAAAAAACAAAAGATGTTTACAAACTGAATGGGCTCATCAGGAGAAAGTGTGCAAACCGTTTCGGGGCCTTTCAAATAAGTGAATCCAATACTCCATAATATCGAGTTCATTCATTTATACATTTTTAATGCTTCATGATAACGCCCAATTTAAAAAAAACAACATTTTTAAAATATATATATATATAAATATATATATATATATATATATATATATATATATTTAAAAAATGTTGTTTTTTTTAAATTGGGCGTTATTATGAAGCATTAAAAATGTATAAATGAATGAACTCGATATTATGGAGTATTGGATTCACTTATTTTTTAATTATTTTTTGTCATACATTTTCAGGTTCGTTCGATACCCTTTATCAAATGTTATTACTGTTTAACGGCTTCTTTGTCTCTGTTGTTATCGACAGTGGTAGCGTCTGTGAAATATTTATAATAACGGAGAATTCCGATGTCTGCGTTTAATCCCTTCACGTGTGTTTGTAATTTTAGAATCCATTTGTTTTCTAGATTGCGTTGTTGGAAATGGGTGTTCTAATAAGATGCATTTGAGGTGTGTAAGGTTGTGTATATATATTATATATATATTATATATTATATATATATATGAAAGAAGAGAAGAATAGGGAAATTAAAATATTCAACAAATATATATATATATATATATAATATATATATATATGGGGGGGGGGAGTCTACAGCTTACTCCTGGAGAAAAAGATTAATTTCACATAACAAACATTTATTCTCAACATAATCTCTTTTGTTATTTCGTTGTTTTTTTTTTAAAATAGACCTTCACTTCCAAATTTTAAATTGCTGCTTCTCATCTCCAATCTCTTGAGCTACACAATCTTTATTATTTCATTTTCTTTCTTTCTTTTTTTATCCAGTGTGATATGGCTGTCGCTACCCGTCTTTTCTTCGACATGATGCACGAAAACACAACAAAAATCATTCTCTTTGGCGACGCGTGTTTTAACGTGACCGGACCCTTGGTACAGATTTCAAAATGGTGGAATATGACACAAGTAAGTGATCTCTTTTCTTTCTTGTTTTCTTATTCTTTTTCCTTGGTCCATCAACAGTTAGGGTTCGAATCCCGCACAAGGCGGTCTTCCTATCTATAGCTCTCCTGATGAGGCCTAATAGGCCGAAATGTACATACAAAGATTGAGTTTTTGTTGTGATGTTAGTCCCAACAGTAAAAAGAAGTCAAGTCGAGATAGGGTAAAATAAGACAAGTGTATTTACAATAATGGTACATGTACGACTAGCTTGTCGTTAACGGGAACAGTACGACCTTTCCACTCGGTGTCTCACTATTTATAGTGAGAACCGGTGTCTATTCTCCACTGTAGGAACGGCCGGTACAACAGTTTTCTCGATTTTTTTAGCCTTACATTTGAATAGATATGCCCGCCTAATTGATTAATTGATAATTAATTAACTTTTAAAATTAGGTACGACTTCAACTAAGCACATATTCTCCCCAAAAAACATATATATATGTATATATTCATATTCATATATATATATATATATATATATATATATATATATATATATATACTAGCAACAGAAAACACCCTCCGGGCGTCGTAAAAATTAATTTTTGAAAGACATTGCCTGCTGAGAGGGTGGGAGTTTAAAAAAATGTCAGAGGGTTTGTATCATAAGTAAGACAAATCCTCATATTTATTAAAGGAGTAAAAAAATAAAACAATTTGAAATGAAAACTGAGCCCCGTCCCTCTCAAATAAAATGTTGCGTGCATGTAATAATCAAACAATTATTTTGAATAACAAAATTTCAAAATGGTGGAACATGACACAAGTAAGGGATTTCTTTTCTTTTTTTTTTTTCCTTGGTCCATCAACAATTATTGAAGAGATAAACTGAGTCTTTGCGTTCATTAATAAGAACAAGAAATTAACAGGTATTCAGCAACCCCAACAACACCCAAAACCAACCCAAGTCAACCCAAGACGACAAGAAGACCAGAGAGGATTCATTCTGGATAGCAGATATAAACCCAATTAAAATAATAATTAAGAAGGGCTATTCAACATTAAAGCAAAGCGTGACCAAATGTTTTGCCTATTCTCTAAATGTATGTCTGTTAAGTAGGATTTAACCATAAAAGGTATATAAACAAGCAGTTTCAATCTTTTTACTGAACATCAGTCTAGCCTCCGTGTTCATTAATGAGAATTAATGATGAAGATACAGATTGAGTTAACCCGATGAGTCCCCAACAAGAAGAGACTATAAAGAAGATGGAAGATATGTTGTTGAGAGCAGTCTGAGAAACTTACGGTAAATACGAGGCGTTCGGAGACTTTTATGAGAACCGTTTATGTGATACCAATTATTTCAGCCCTGTCGGGTGAGACATTAGAATACTCTGCCGAAGAGTAAGCTCCTCCCCAATGGGGCCAACTGTTGGCCGTGGGTGGCGACCTGTGATGCTTAAGGATTGAAACCTAGTGGCTGAGCAGTCCATGACATACAACACTCCACTTTGGCTAGACGGGCGATTGAAGAGGCTCCCTCCGATCAATCGGCTGGTCACGTCAAGCCCTAGTGACTATATATCATTATATACTAGTACATATATCATTGTCCCAAACCTTGGTACAATTTTATTTTTCCTTGGTCCATCAACAATTATTAAAGAGAGGATTAATATTTCTGAAATAATTATCAATTATTGCCCCCCCTCTCTCTCTCTCTCTCTTCTCTCTCTCTCTCTCTCTCTCTCTCGGTTTCTCTTTCTCTCCCTCCCTCCCTCTCTCTTTTCTCTCTCTCTCTCTTTCTCTTTCTCTCCCCCTCTCTCTCTTTCTCTCACTCTTTATTTCTATCTCTCTTTCTTTCTCACTCTCTCTCCCACTCTCTCTCTTCTCTCTCTCTCTCTCTTTCTCTCTCTCTCTTTCTTTCTCACTCTCTCTCCCACTCTCTCTCTTTCTCTCTCTCTCTTTCTCTCTTTATTTCTTTCTTTCTCTCTTTCTTTCTCACTCTCTCTTTCTCCCACTCTCTCTCTCTCTTTTCTCTCTCTCCCTCTCCCTCTCTTTCCCCACTCTCTCTCTCTTTCTCTCTTTCTCTCTCTCTTTATTTCTTTCTTTCTTTCTCACTCTCTCTCCCGCTCTCTCTCTTTCTCACTCTCCCCCCTCTCTCTCTCTCACTCTTTCTCTCTCTCTTTCTTTCTTTATTCTTTTCTTTATTTTTTTTCTTTGGTCCATCAACAATTATTGAAGAGAGGATAGGGGCCGGGTTAGCTCAGTCGGTAGAGCGTTCGGCTAGAAACCACAAGTGTTATATACTGGTCTTTTCACTAAACCAAATCTTATTATAATGGAGATTGTCTGTTTTTCTGTCTGTAACCGAAACTATATTACTACTCAAGTTACAATGCCCTTAGTTATTGACATCGCATTCTCAATGATTTTATTTTTTTATCTAAACCTCAATTATTAATAAAATTGTTTTACATTATTATTACTGTTGACCATATTTACATACAAACAACATGCAATCATATTTATATATACAACAAAATAGCGGTTTACAGTTTGAACGGAAAGGCTTATTTGCATATTGATATTAAAAATGTGATTTTAATAAATATGTGCTTAGTATTATTGATTTCTAAGTGTTTGGTTTTATTTTAATGAATATAAGCAACAATCTCTTCAATGAATCTTAAATGAAATCCATTGACAAGAAGAAATAACTGTAATGTTATTCTTTACTTACTCTTTTAAGTAAATACTTAAAAAATAACAATGAAAGACGAGATTGATGGAAGAGTAAGTTTCAGTTGTTCTATCTTTCGAATATACTCCCTCTGTTTCAAATCTTTTTTTATCTGCATTTCCCATTTAGTTTCATTAGCCTTTCTAATTTAATACAATATTTTATTACATTAAAACTTAAATACTTGCACCCGGAGGGTGCATATATTTGCTAGTCTATATAACGTTATATACCTTTCTTACTTCTTATTCTGGTCGTCTATTCTTCTGGCCGGCTTTGGTTCTTCTATCGTCTATCTTGGTCTGGTATATCTTCTAAGGACTGGTCTTCTTGGGATTCCGGGTCTGGTTTCTGTTAGTAGGGATTTCTTGTTATCAGAATCCCTGTGTCATTGTTAGTTTTTGGTAATAAACACAAGACTTCGATTTATGTTGATGTTATTTTATTTCAAATCCCCACCCAGACAATCTGCGCAGATGAGGCTTACATGTTGCTAGCTCGGCTTCTAAGTTCTAATGGACTAACTGAGTTGCTTACTCCTTAAACCGGAAGAGGGCCTTCTATGGGGTTCCGGTTCTCACGATTCATCCTCAGAACGCAAGGTCAGAGAGAGGTCAAACGCTGTCACTCACTCTCAATGCCATCAGCTGTACTAATCGCCATAATGATTTCTACAATACCTTATAAAAGCATTAGGGATCCAATAATTATGTAACACAAGGTTCCTAGTTCGATACCGGTCCCCGCCAACTCAGCGTATGAGTAGCACAGGGATCTGTGTGGTAAAGTAAGGAGCTGATGGTAGGTGTGGCGCTCCACCTCAGATGCTAAAAAAACAATCTACTTGGTCTAGCGCTATTGAAAAGGGGATAGATTCCCTCGCTGCATGGCTGATACCGACATTAGGCCGCCCCGAATACTACTTTACTTTATTGCATCGATAACTTAATTTCATTTTTCATATCTGTCTCTATTCTTATATATCTATATAGCTGAACTGTTATATCTATAAGATTGTTGACTCTCTCTCTCT
>CM042181.1:2436721-2441721 GCA_023376005.1 Doryteuthis pealeii | reverse complement strand
AGAAAGGCTAATGAAACTAAATAAGAACACAGATAAAAAGATTTGAAACAGAGTGCAAGTATTTAAGTTTTAATGTAATAAAATATTATATTAAATTAGAAAGGCTAATGAAACTAAATAAGAACACAGATAAAAAGAGTTGAAACAGAGTGCAAGTATTTAACTTTTAATGTAATAAAATATTATATTAAATTAGAAAGCTAATGAAACTAAATAAGAACACAGATAAAAAGATTTGAAACAGAGTGCAAGTATTTAAGTTTTAATGTAATAAAATATTATATTAAATTAGAAAAGCTAATGAAACTAAATAAGAACACAGATAAAAAAGATTTGAAATAGAGTGCAAGTATTTAAGTTTTAATGTAATAAAATATTATATTAAATTAAAAAGGCTAATGAAACTAAATAAGAACGTAGATAAAAATATTTGAAACGGAGGGAGGGTATAATCGAAAAATAGAACAACTAAAACTTACTCTTCCATCACTCCCGTCTTTCATTGTCAGATTTTAATAATGTAACTCTTTAGTTAAAATAGGAGATCAAGAATAAAATGACAATTATTTTTTTCATGTTAATGGATTTCTTTTAAGATGTATGCCCGAGATTTTTAATCATATTCATTGAGATAAAACCAAACAATTAGAAATCAATAATATTAAGCACATATTTATTAAAATCAATTTTTTAATAGCAATATGCAAATTAGCCTTCCAGTTCACACGGTAAACCGCCATTTTGTTGTATATATAATAATACAATTACATGATAAACGGGTGGCCGGACAAGCCTTCTTCGGTCAATCGGCTGTTCACGTCAAGCCCTAGCACCTATATGATTTTCCCGCCCTTATTGTTCTTATGACTATATATATATGTGTGCGTGTGTGTGTGTGTGATATTGCAAAAGTTGAAAAAACACAAGTTTCATTAACGAATGATGTTTATTAAGCTGATTTTTACAATATATATAATATATATATATATATATATATATATAATTCCCCAATTGACAACTTTTAATGCCAATACAAACTTTTTTTTTAATAAAATAATCAAATCTCACATTTCTAAGGTTCTTGGTTCAACACCGGTCCTCGCCAACTCAGCGTATGAGTAGCACAGGGATCTGTGAGGTAAAGTGAGGAGCTAATTGTAGGTGTGGCGCTTCACCTCAGATGCTAAAATAATATCCTTGGTCTAACGCTAGTGAAAAGGGTATAGACTGTCTGGCTGATGCCGATATTAGGCCACCCCGACGACTTGACTTACTTTTTACTTTATATATATATATATATATATATATATATATATAGTTGTAGAAAAAGGTATCGGTATTCGAGGTATACCTTTTCCGAGGAACTAAATAGGCTAGGTTGCTACTTTATATATATATATATATATATATATATATATATATATATATATAAGTTAAAAGAAAGGAAATTAATCCGACAATATGAGTAAGAAAAGGTGGAATGAAAACATCACACAATGCTGTTAAAGAAGAAAACAATTTATAATATAATCATAGCTGATATTGATCAATATTTCGATTTTACAAAAATCATCATCAGAGCTCATTCACTCCTGTAGTTGTTTGGGTCGGAGAGGAAAGTCAAAATGAGTTTACAAAACAAAAAAACCTTAATACTGCAAAAAACGAAAGACGTTACAATATTCACCAACGTGGGCATTTCGCGCCATATATATGTCGGTCATGATCCATGTATATATTTTGACAACAAATGTAGCGAATTTTTGAGATGTTCCCCTCATAACTTTTTCACTTTATATATAAAAACTAATTACAGTAAATATCTAATCATTTATGAATTACAGAACTTAAAAATAAAATTTAAATAATAAAAACATTTAATCGTAAAAAATTCCTTTACTAAAAGTCTTTTGAATTCCAACCGTCACATTTCTTAACACCCATCCCCTTCCGTTTAAATTGTTTTCGCCGTGTTGCCAACATCTCAAAAATTCGCTACATTTGTTGTCAAAATATATACATGGATCATGACCGACATATATATGGCGCGAAATGCCCACGTTGGTGAATATTGTAACGTCTTTCGTTTTTTGCAGTATTAAGGTTTTTTTGTTTTGTAAACTCATTTTGACTTTCCTCTCCGACCCAAACAACTACGGGAGTGAATGAGCTCTGATGATGATTTTTGTAAAATCGAAATATTGATCAATATCAGCTATGATTATATTATAAATTGTTTTCTTCTTTAACAGCATTGTGTGATGTTTTCATTCCACCTTTTCTTACTCATATATATATATATATATATATATATATATATATATATATATATATATATATACCATTTGTATCATTTTCAAAAGCAATTTTGTTTACCTGACGAATGCCATAGCAAGAAACCGAACGGTTGTAATAATTGTTCCAATTATAATAAAAAAAGCTAAACCTTTTATTTCTTCATTTATTTATCTATCAACGCTCTATCACAGATATTGAGCACTCTTCTAATAACACTGTACGTTGGATTACTACCGCTTTTCAAGTATAATAATGCCAACCATACACATTAATAATAATAATAATATATATATATATATATATATATATATATTATATATATATACTTGCTCGATAATATTGAGCACTTTTTTCTTAACTGCTAACTACTATATATATATATATATATATATATATATATATATGTGTGTGTGTGTGTGTGTGTGTGTGTGTGTATAACGGTGTTTTTTTATTAATTAGAAATGAATTTGAAATATTTGTTCATTTTTTCAGCTGAGATTAACACGTTTGTATTTTTCAGTTTTCAGGGTTTTTTTCTTCTTTTTTTAAATTTTTATTTTTCTTGACAATTTTAATAAATGTGCTTGTTCCTCGAGTTAGAAAAAAACAAACTTTCACTTAGTCATAAGTCCCAAGTGTCAACAAATCTTTTTTTTTAAATCTCCGAGGGGAATATTTTCAGTTTGCGTTGAAAAATAAAAAAAGATAAATCGATATTTCATTGAACCAAAAAATTCTCCAATTGACAACTTTTAATGCCAATACAAACTTTGTTTTTTAATGAAATAATCAAATCTCACATTTCTAAACATTTTAAAGTGTTTACAAAGATGCACATCTTTTTATATGCCTTATATATACATTTTATATGTATTATATATGATATATTATATATTATATATACTAGCATATATATGCACCCTCCGGGTGCAAGTATTTAAGTTTTAATGTAATGAAATATCGTATTAAATTAGAAAGTCTAATAAGAATGCAGATAAAAAGATTTGAAACAGAGTGGGGGTATAATAGAAAAATAGAAATGAAACTTACTCTTCCATCACTGCCGTCTTTCATTGCTGAATTTTACTTATTTAACTATTTAGTTAAATTAGGAAATAAAGAATAAAATTACACTTATTTTTTCTTGTTAATGGATTTCATTAAAGTTTCATTGGAGAGATTTTTGCTTATATTCATTAAAATAAAACCAAACATTTAGAAATCAATAATACTATGCACATATTTAATAAAATCACATTTTTAATATCAATATGCAAATTAGCCTTCCCGTTCACACTGCAAACCGCTATTTTTTGTATATATAAATACAATTGCATGTTATTAGTATGTAGATATGGACAACACTAATAATAAGATGAAGCAATTTTATTAATAATTGAGGTTTAAATATAAATAAAATCATGGAGAATGTGATGAAAATAACTAAGGGAATTGTGACTCGATTAGTAATATAGTTTCGGTTACAGACAGAAAAACACACAATCTCCATTATAATAAGACTAGCAAATATATGCACCCTCCGGGTGCAAGTATTTAAGTTTTAATGTGATAAAATATCGTATTAAATTAGAAAGGCTAATGAAACTAAATGAAAATGCATATAAAAATATCTGAAACAGGAGGAGGGTATAATTGAAAAATAGAACAACTGAAACTTACTCTTCCATCACTCTCGTCTTTCATTTTTATTTTTTCTAATTTAAGTATTTAGTTAAAAGAGGAAGTAAAGAATAAAATGACAGTTATTCTTTCTTGTTAATGGATTTCATTTAAGATTCATTGAAAAGATTTTTGCTTATATTCATTCAAATAAAACCAAACAATTAGAAATCAATAATACTAAGCAGATATTTATTAAAATCACATTTTTAATATCAATATGCAAATTAGCCTTCCCGTTCACACTGTAAACCGCTATTTTGTTGTATATCTAAATATAATTGCATGTTGTTAATATGCAGATATACTTAACAGTATTAATAATGTAAAACAATTTTATTAATAATTGAGGTTAAAATTAAAATAAAACCATTGAGAATGTGATGTCAATAACTAAGGGAATTGTGACTTGAGTAGTAATATAGTTTCGGTTACAGACAGACAAACACGCAATCTCCATTATAATAAGAGATGTAATATATGGAGGCGAACTAGGAACCTTGTGGTTTTCTAGCCGAACGCTCTACCGACTGAGTGGCTAGAAACCACAAGGTTCCTAGTTCGATACCGGTCCTCGCCAACTCAGCGTATGAGTAGCACAGGGATCTGTACGGTAAAGTAAGAGGCTGATGGTAGGTGTGGCGCTCCACCTCAGATGCCAAAAAAACAATCTCCTTGGTCTAGCGCTATTGTAAAGGGGATAGACTCCCTCACTGACTGGCTGTTACCGACTTTAGGCCGCCCCGACGACATTACTTTACTTTTACTTATATATATATATATATATATATATATCTTATTATAATGGAGATTGTGTGTTTTTCTGTCTGTAACCGAAACTATATTACTACTCAAGTCACAATTCCCTTAATTATTTACGTCAAATTCTCCATGATTTCATTCTTTTAAACCTTCAGTTATTAATAAAAAATGTTTTACATTATTAATACTGTTGATCATATCTACTTACTAATAACATGCAATTGTATTTATATATACAACAAAATAGCGATTTACAGTTT
>CM042181.1:2424221-2429221 GCA_023376005.1 Doryteuthis pealeii | reverse complement strand
GGAAGAAAAGAACGAATGAAAGCAGGAAGGATTAATAGAAGGAAGTTAGGAAAGGACTTGAATTTTCATACTGTGGTATATCCACAGATGTTGCTAGTATATATATATATATATAATATATATATATATATATATATATATATATATTATGTATATATATATTGTATTATGTATATATATATATTGTATAATATATTGTATTATTATATATATATATATATTGTATTATATATTGTATAATATAATATATATATATATACAATATATATATATATTTTATATATAATACAATATATATATATAATATATATATATATATATATCAAGGTTTTATACAAATTTATTCAGTGAATATATATATATATATTATATATATTGAAGAAATTTGTATAAACCTGAATATACAAAACTACTATATATATATAGTATATATAATATATATATATATATAATATATATATATTGGTATTATATATATATATATATATATTGTATTATATTATATATATATATATATATATATATATATATATTGTATTATATATGTATAATATTGTATTATACATGTAATATATTGTATTATATATATTATATATTATATATATATTATATTATATATATTATATTGGTATATTATATATGTTATATTTGTATTATACATGTATATATTGTTTATATATATATATAAATATATATATATATATAAAATGATATAATATATATAGTATATATTGAAGAAATGTGTATAAACTTGATATATCAAAAAGTCATTTTGTTGACCAAGAATTTCATTTATTTGGCTTTTCGCATCGAAATGGGTTCCTGTCTTATAAATTTTCTTCAAAAAAGTTCCAATCTTCCCGGGCGTGTCAAATTTATTTACTTTCTGGACGAATTTTACCTACCCGATCAATTGTAAGCTTTAATATTGCACGAATCTCCGGGGATGGGGCAGAGGTTTCCGCATACCCTAGCTTTTTCGTAGCGTATCTACGGCATGGCAGGTAAAGTACGAGCCCGGGGCGCCACTTAAAAGGGGACGCCACAGAGAGTCACTGGCACGTATACACTTTCTGTCTCTCTCACTTTCTCTCACTCTCACACACATACACATACACATACACACATATGTGTGTATATAGGTTATTTAGATTATCATACAAAGTATGTGTGCGAATGTGTACATAGACAGTCACTGGCACGTATACACACACACACACACACAGATACTCCACAACACTCTTTATCTCACAAACACACACACACACAGCACAAATGAGCGACCTCAGATTACCACACACGCTCACATGAGATAACACATATAAGTGCGTCATAGCTATTTAGATGCATCACACAAAGTGTATGTGCGAAATGTGTACACTTTGTTCACATACTACAACACAAGTGTAAACTCACCATTTTTAATAATGTATACATACGTTATTACATTTAAGATAATATATATCAATATATATATAATAAAATATATATATATATATATGATATGGTATATATATAATATAAGATATAACATACATATACATACGTTAATTATATAAATGTGCGTTATTAATATAAAATGTGTTGTATATATATATATTATATATATATAATAATTATATATATGGGTAACTAATATATATATATATATATATACATATTCATATATATTACATATATATTACACACACACACATATATGGGGTACTGATAATATAATATATATATATATTAATATATATATATATATATATATATATATAATTATATATATATGTATACGGGTATATGTATACGGGGTTATTATATATATATATATATATATATGTATACGGGGGTACTGGATTATATAATATTATATATAAGTATATATATATACTATATATATATATATACAACACTACATATGTGGGTGCTTGTACAACAACATCATTTATACACCACAACACACATACACCACAATACGGGATAACTGATATATTATATATATATTACATATTTATATATAAGCAACACACACACATAAACACATTAAATATATATACCATAAATAATATATTATATATACACGCCACATTATATAATATATATCACGCACATAATATATATATGGTATATATATACGACACAATATATATATATACTATATATATAACACTCACATAAATATATATAATACTATATTCATATATACATATATATATACACACGGGCACATATATATAATAATATTACTTCCATATAAATACACCATATAATATACACACGCGCACATTATATATATATATTATTATTATATATATTTATATATATATATATACCACATATATATGTATAATACCTTTCCTAATGCCGTTAAATACGCTGTGGGCGATAACAAGCTAAAGTACGTGCCTGTGGCGCCACTTAAAAGGGGACGTCACAGAGAGGTTCTGCCCAAGTCTACATATACACCCAAAACATTCCATCTCTTCTCTCTTCTCTCTCTCTCCCTCTCCTCTCTCTCTCTCTCTCTCTCTCTCTCTTACAAACCGCACACAACACACCACACACACATATATAATTATATATATACACACACAAGAGTAGTATATAGGTCATATACATTCTCACATAAAAAGTGTGTGGAGAATGTGTAAAACTTTGTCAACACACTGCACACAAGTGTAAACACACATCTATTATACTTACATGGCGTTATTATATTTAACTACGTGTACATTATATTTTTACAAATGTGTGTATAATACAAGTTTTAACAGATTATCGCAGAAACATATGTGATGATCAGTTGCACACACAATAATACTTCTGTAGGTTCATATTGATTGCTTAGCTAGCTTCTCACCTTATGTTATTTAGTTATTTCCCTACTCTGCATACAGTGAGCCTCTTAGTGTGATTTATTTTGATATACTACTGAGTTCCAAGTGTTCGTATGGCCGTACGTTTACGAGACCTACTCACACACCTACAGACACATACATTACCATACACACACATACACGACACACACACATACACATACACACAGCACAACAGCACAAACATAACACACATACACAATACACAACACACACACATACACACACACACACACATACACATACATATCACACACACACACACACACCCACATACACACACACACACCACACATACATACATACAACACACATACACATACCACACCCACACACACACACAGACACATACATACATACACATACACATACAACACACACACACATACACATACACACACACACACACATACACATACACACACACTTGCTATGCAATAGAGTATCTATGGCATAGCAACTAAAGTACATGCCCGGGGCGCCACTTAAAGAGGACGTCACGGAGAGGTACTAGTATGGCTACACACCCTCTCTCCCCCCTCTCTCTCTCCTCTCTCTCTCTCTCTATAATATATATATTATATCACATACATATACATACATTTGGAGGTGTGTAGTGTAATGGTTATAGTCGTATGAAATGGACTCTTTGTCCCTAGTTCAAATCCTGGACGAGTCTGTTGGCATTTCACATAGCGCTAATACCCTTGGGAAAGGTATGCATCCAACTACTCTCCTTCCGGCTATGGGTAAATACTAGGACAGACTGGGCTCTTTAACCTTGGATAGGTAACCAGTCTATGAGATGGCAAACTCTGAATTCAAACTTGTTAAACTCCGCTTAATAAATTGACATTGTGTCACATCCTGCTCGTGTGGAGGGGTTGGTAAATATATATACAGAATTACATACATATGTAAACACATACACACACGCATATGAGTGTGTAAACGTTAATTATATTATAATATTACTATTATAATATAATATTATAATATAAAATGCGAATTTGCTGGTTGGTTAATAATATAATAATAATATAATATAAATATCATAATATATAATATAATAATAATATAATATAAATATTATAATATAATATAATAATAATATAATATAAATATTATAATATAATATTATAATATAAAATGCAAATTTGCTGGTTGGTTGGTTGGTTGGTTTGTTGGTTGGTTAAGTTTTACGGCATGTCAACCCTTGTTGGGTTATTTCATGCCTAACAGATTTTTTAATCATCCTTGATGGGTTTTCAAAATTTTAAAACTCAATGTTTAAACACATTTTTAAATTCATCTTTTTCTATTATAAATATAAATACACGATATGTATAACTCCCTAAGCGTTAGGCATGACATAACCCCAGATGGGTTGATATGCTGTTAAAATCAATAAACAAAAATTAACCCATAGATGGGATACTAACACGTATTACCACTCCGGATCAAAGTGGACCTGGGTGTAATGGTGATGAAAGGGTACTCCACATTCCCCAGAGCTCCAGAATTAAAACCTCAGCATTAGATGCAGTTTAACATCATACCCAGGACACTAAGACCTTCAGCCACTGCCTTCTAGCACATATATAGTAAAACAGGAAACCTCATTCGGGAGGGACTGACCAGTTCTATGAAGTCAATGGGTTTGGTTTGTTTTATGGCATATCAACCTCAGTGGGTCATTTAATGCTGACAAAGTTTTGAAATAAATTCATTCTTAATGGCTAGTCATTTTTTTTTTCTTTTTATAAACACTTTTCTATTTAACCCATAGATGGGATGTTAACAGGTATTACCACTCCTGGTCAGAGTGGACCTGGGAGTAATGGTGATGAATGGGGTACTCCATATACCCCAGAACTTCAGAATTAGAACTTGACCACTAGATGTAGTGTCATGTGAAGTCAGATTTTTTTCTTCTCCTAGACTGGTTGCCACACCAGAGTCTTGTTCAGGATTTGAAAGCAGATCGTTGAGTCCATTCCTACGACGATAACCATTACATCACACGCCTCCAAATCTTAAGAAAATTTTCCATTTAGGAAACAAGAATTATCCCAGGTGGGTATGAAGGTATTGAATCTTCAAAATGTTATGTTTTATTTATACCAAGGACATTAA
>CM042181.1:2419221-2421721 GCA_023376005.1 Doryteuthis pealeii | reverse complement strand
AACCACCAGGATTCCGTCCTTAAGTATCGAGGATCTATGTCGACCTGGTCCATTACGCTATCCAAGTGCATTAATGTGAAAGACAAACTGTCTATGATTCGACCTCGAACTAGGGTTGCTGTATCGATCTTCTACGACGATGGATGTAACATTTTATGTCCACGTGGACGTGTTCCATTATTCCCGAATCGGAAGGGGCCTCTCCGACCGACCGTATTGCCAAATTAAGGGACAAAGGGAAGTGTTGAAAGTCATAGTTATTTACTAAGCTTAGCTTAGATGTAAACACAATACCATAAATATGGGGCACCTAGTTTTCATGGTTAAGCCTTTTTATAACCCAGTTTTATAAAAAGGGTAACTATGAGTTCTTTAAGCGAGAATAAAACAAGTCAACACTCTTTGACAACAGGATAACAACTGAATTTTATTTCAAAAATTTGGCGCCTGTTGGTGTATGTATGTGTGTGCGCATGTCAAGTATTTGTGTGTGCTGATGACCGGAAATGAACCGGCTTTATTTATGAGGTCTCAACACCAGTGAGAATCGAACTCACTAACAATAGTTTTCGAATCTAGCTCGCTAACCATTAAATCGCATAAGGTGCCCTTGTAAGATGTAGACTGTGCAAGCACCAGAAAAGAAAATGGAGAAGTTAACGAACCTACTTGTGATACAACTACATTCCGAATGTCTTTAGCGGTTTTATGTCGACGTGGTCCATTACGCCCCGAATGGAATGGGTCCACTTTGAACGACCGTCTAGCTAAGCAAGGCCAAAGTCGAGTCTTGCAAATCATAGACTGTGCAACTACCAGAATACCACAGCAAAGAAAGTGGAAAAATTAACGAACTTACTTTTGATACAAGTACATTCCTAATGTATTTAGCTGTTTTATATCGACGTGGTCCATTACGCCCCGAATCAGAGGGACTCTCTCCGACCGCACGTCTAGCCAAATTAAAATGGGGTCTTGCAAGTCATACAATGTGCATCCCACCAGAATTCCATAGAAAAGAATGTGGAAAACTAACGAACTGACTTTTGATACATTTGCATTCTGAATGTCTTTCGGGGTCCGTTACGCCCCAAATCGAATGGGGTTCTCTATGACCGCCCGTCTAGCCAAAGTAAGGGCCAAATTGGCGTGTTGCAAGTCATAGACTGTGCACAACCAGAATTCCATAGAAAAGAAAGTGGAAAAACTAACAAAATTACTTTTGATACATCTTTATTCCGAATGTCTTTAGCTGTCTATGTTGACGTGGTCCATTACGCCCCGAATGGAATGGGGCCACTTTGAACGACCGTCTAGCTAAGCAAGGGCCAAATTGGAGTCTTGCAAATCATAGACTGTGCAACTACCAGAATACCACAGAAAAGAAAGTGGAAAAATTAAGGAACTTACTTTTGATACAAATACATTCCTAATGTATTTATCTGTTTTATGTCGACGTGGTCCATTACGCCCCGAATCAGAGGGACTCTCTCCGACCGCCCGTCTAGCCAAATTCAAATAGAGTATTGCAAGTCATACAATGTGCACCCACCAGAATTCAATAGAAAAGAAAATGGAGAAACTAACGAACTGACTTTTGATACATTTGCATTCTGAATGTCTTTCGGGGTCCGTTACGCCCCAAATCGGATGGGGTCCTCTATGACCGCCCGTCTAGCCAAAGTAAGGGCCAAATTGGCGTGTTGTAAGTCATATACTGTGCACAACCAGAATTCCATAGAAAAGAAAGTGGAAAAACTAACGAACCTACTTTTGATACAACTCCATTCCTAATGTCTTTATCTGTGTATGTCGACGTGGTCCATTTACGCCCCGAATGGAATGGGCCTCTTTTGAACGACCGTCTAGCGAAGCAAGGCCAAAGTGGAGTCTTGCAAATCATAGACTGTGCAACTACCAGAATACCATAGAAAATAAAGTGGAGAAACTAACGAACCTACTTTTGATACAACTCCATTCTTTTGTCATTAACTGTCAATGTCCAGGTGGTCCATTTCGCTATCTGATAGCCTTATCTGAAAAACAGAAAGTCCAAGATTTGAACTCGCCCGTCTAGACAAAGCAAGGCCCAAAGTGGAGTCTTGTAAACCATAGACTGTGCAACTACCAGAATACCATAGAAAAGAAAGTGGAAAAATGAACGAACTTACTTTTGATACATCTTTATTCCGAATGTCTTTAGCTGTCTATGTCGACGTGGTCCATTACGCCCCAAATCGGAGGGGGGCCCTCTTTGACCACCCGTCTAGCCAAAGTAAGGGCCAAACTGGAGTCTTGCAAGTCATAGACTGTGCAACCCACCAGAATACCATAGAAAATAAAGTGGAAAAATGAACGAACCTACTTTTGATACAACTTCAATTCCTAATGTCTTCTTCATCTGTCTATGTCGACGTGGTCTATTACGCCCCGAATGGGAAAATCAAAGAGAATTGATGATTTTTTGCATTCACAATCGATTCATCTTCGAATCTCTCTC
>CM042181.1:2416802-2419121 GCA_023376005.1 Doryteuthis pealeii | reverse complement strand
ATTGAGGCATATATATATTATATACATATTATATATTATATATATAGAGTGTGTATTTTGTGTATTTACGGCGGCTTTATTTTCCTTCGTAGGCATATTTGTCCTTTTAAATAATGCAGCCATTCTGTCTGAGTTTATCCTTGTTTTTCATATTGCCGGATATTATTGTTATGAATATCTAACGAGAATTGGCTGATGTATTCTATGACGGACTTTCCTGGCCTATCGTGGGCCATCCTTTCAATATTTTTAACGTACACAAGGATATTCCATTTACCATTTATTATAGTTGTAATTTATTTTGTCTGTTTTATTAATTAATTTATTTTATTATTGTCTTATTTATTATATTGCTATTATATTCTTATAGTAATATAGGCATTTTAATGTTGTGTATTATCAAAGTTTATTTTGTTTAGTTTTGGATTTTGTGTCTAATATGAAGTGCTTCTAAGATTTTTAATCGTTGTTTACATGATTGTGTTTCTATAATGTAGTGTTATCGTTAAGTATTTTTCCGGAATTTATTTTGTTGGGGCATGGTGTGATTGAAGATGGCCCCGATAGGGCAGAAAGTACTCGCGTTCTATGACATATGGCGAACTCCAGCCAATTCTTTGCCAGATATTAAAACAAATAATCCGGCAATATGAAAAAACAAAGGATAAGACTTGCAGACAGAAAATGGCTGCATTATAATATACTATATATTATATATATTATATAATATATATATATATATATTAAATTTAAAATAATATACATTATTAGTTACAATTAAACACCGGATGTAGAACAGACAACATTAGATCGAATAAAAAAAAAATTTCGAATCATTTCTCAACAGAACTTCACAAAGGTAAGAACACCTATTTTGTCTTCTCCCAATATCTATATATCAATTTTATATCAATTTAATGCTTCAAAAAGAGTCCAGTAAGAATGAGGAAGCTTTTCCATTGGGGACCTCTCTTTAAAATGTTTTTTTCCTTTGAGAGATGTCCTTTGGAAATGATTTTTCATTTATTCCATCCTTCTTCATTTATGATTTCATTCATTTCATTCATTTAGACGAAAATTTGGAGAGCCGGTTTAAATCAACTTAGATTTGTCTAGGCCCCAATTTTGCGTCGAAATAAATTTATTATGGAATTACGGATGGTGTTGAGTTCTTCCTTCCTTTATTGATAAATATTGCTCTGTATATAATCTAAAAGGTTATTATACATTGAGCTCTTCCAGTGATTTAAACATTCGCTGTATTTATCCATACTGTATCAATATTAGTACAGTGGATCTTAGAAATCACAATATAGAATCATTCCTTACTACCAAGTTTTGAGATAAATCTCTTAATATATTTATTTATATAATTATATATATTATTCTATATACATATATATATATTGTTCTTGATGCAAAAGTTACTGGAGATAATTTTGCATAATGATAGGGAAATAATCGAGTATGTATTAAGCTTTTTAAGATTTAGTCCCTATACTATCAATGTTCACATAGTTAAATGCTTCAAATGGTAACCTCATCTATCTATCTATCTATCTATCTATAAGTATCTATCTATTTATCTAATTACAGTACACATTCATCTTTTCATCCGTTTACTTGTTTTTTTTATTTGTCTTATTTGTTTGTTTGTTTGTTTGTGTGGTGTGTGTGTGTTTGTGTTATGCAAAAGTTTTTGGGTTTGGTTTTATTATAATGAGAGGAAAATCATATTGTATGTAGCTTTTTAAGGATCCTCTATTAAACACAATTGCGTATTCACACACACACACACACACACACACACACGCGCGCATATATATATATATATATATATAATATATATATATATATATATATATATATATAATTGAGTATAGATAAAGGGATATGAAAACAACACAATATGCTGTTAAAGTGAAAAGATTTTATATCTTATTCATACCTAATATTGAACAATATTTCGATTTATAAAAATCATCTTAAGAGCTTGTGTATACTCCAGACTTATCAATAGCGGAGACGAAAATAACATATTATAATATATAATGATATTTTATTTTCGTCTCCGCTATTGATAAGTCTGGATTAAAAACAAGCTCATAAGATAATTTTTATAAATCGAAATATTGTTCAATATTAGCTATGAATATGATATAAAATCTTTTCACTTTAACAGCATTGTGTGTTGTTTTCATATCCTTTTATCTATACTCATACCGGTCGGATTCACTTCCTTCTCTTAACTATATATATATATATATATATATATATAATATATATATATATATAGTTATATAAACATTCCTTGAAGAT
>CM042181.1:2409302-2411802 GCA_023376005.1 Doryteuthis pealeii | reverse complement strand
CTTCTTTTTCTCCATTCTCCTTCTTCTTCTTCTTCTTCTTTTTCTCCATTTCTTCTTCTTCTTCTTCTTCTTCTTCTCTTCTTTCTTTCTCCATTTCTTCTTCTTCTTCTTCTTCTTCTTCTTCTTCTTCTTTTTCTCCATTTCTTCTTCATTCTTCTCTTCTTCTTCTTTCTCCATTCTTCTTCTTCTTCTTCTTCTTTTCTTCTTCTTCTTCTTCTTCTTCTTCTCCATTTCTTCTTCTTCTTCTTCTTCTTCTTCTTCTTCTTCTTTTCTCATTCGTTTCTTCTTCTTCTTCTTCTTCTTCTTCTTTCCCCATTTCTTCTTTTTCTCCATTTCTCCCTTCTTCTTCTTCTTCTTCTTCTTCTTCTTCTTCTTCTTTTCTCCATCTTCTTCTCTCTTCTTCTCTTCTTCTTCTTCTTCTTCTTCTCTTCTTCTTCTTCTTCTTCTTCTTCTTCTTCTTCTTTTCTCCATCTCTTCTTCTTCTTCTTCTTCTTTCTTCTTTCTCCATTTCTTCTTTTCTTCTTCTTCTTTCTCTTCTTCTTCTTCTTCTCTTCTTCTTCTTCTTCTTCTTCTTCTCTTCTTCTTCTTAACCTTGTAAACCTGAACTGTCACACGGTGTCATCGTTTGGCACGTTTATCCGAACAGAACAATGATTATTTTTCCAAGGCAAAGAAATTGTTTAGGTCTCTTACTCCAAACGCCAATGGCTGTTCCTAATTCAATAACTTGCTTTGCTATCATCCGATAGACCCCCACCACATCTAGATCTATACATATTTGGAAAATACAAGTATGTATTAACATAATCCTTCCGTGCGAGCAGGATGTGACACAATGTCAATTTTTAAAAGCGAAGCGAATATTTTTTTTTATTTTTAAAAAGAAGAGTTTAGCACTTTAAATATACGCTCCTACATTTGGGCGCTAGTGGATGTCGTCAGTGATGTTATCTGCATGGTTCATTGGGAAGTTTCGGGTCTTAGCAGATTTGAATAGAAATTCTTCCTTCTCGTAGACTAGTTGCCACTTGTCTAAGACAAAATGTATACGGCATCCAGTGAGAATCGAAATCACTGACAATGGTTTACGAATCTAGCTTGCTAAATTAATAAAACTAGCAAATATATGCACCCTCCGGGTGCAAGTATTTAAGTTTTAATATAATAAAATATCATGTTAAATTAGAAAGGCTAATGAAACTGAATAAGAATTCAGATAAAAATATTTGGAACAGAGGGGGTATAATCGGAAAATAGAACAACTTTGAAACTAACTGTTCCACCATTTTCACTTACTCCCGTCTTTCAGTGGTAAATTTCCCTAATTTAACTATTTAGTTAAAATAGGAAGAAAAGAATAAAATTACAGTTATTTCTTTATGTTAATGGATTTCTGTTAAGATTTATCCCCGAGATTTTTGCTCATATTTATTAAGATAAAGCCAAACAATTAGAAATCAATAATACTAAGCATATATTTATTAAAATCAAATCTTTTAAGATCAATATGCAAATTAACCTTTCCATTCACACTGTAAACCTCTATTTTGTTGTATATATAAATATAATTGCATGTTATTAGTATGTAGATATTGTTAACAGTCTTAATGACGTAAAACAATTTTACTAATAATTGAGGTTTAAATATAAATAAAATCATGGAGAATGTGATGTAAATAACAAAGGGAATTGTGACTTGTATATTAATATAGTTTCGGTTACAGACAGACAAACCCACAATCTCCATTATAATAAGATAAGATATATAGAAAAAAATGAAGAGCAGTATTATTCGGACAATTGTCCTCTTCTTCATTATTATCTGTACAAAGTTTTGGCCGATGTGCACTCCGGCCTTCTTCAGGTATTTCTTGTCAGAACCTTCTCGGACTCGGGAAACTTCTTATCGAAATCGGGAGCGAACACGGAACTTTGAACTAACCACGGGGTATCCTGTTCTCATTCCGCTAACCATAGCTGGGTTACAGGTGTGAAGCTGTGTTAATTATTATTCTATGAGATGAAAAGATTTGCTTAGTTCTCTTCAGGGCTAAGATCTTAGCCCCGAAGAGCGCTAAGCGAAACTTTTAGTAGGTTTATCTGACTCATTAGATTTATCTTTATATATATATATATATATATATATATATATATATATATATATAGCTTCTGTGTTAAAATGTGGTTTCTGATGTATTTCTTTTATCTATCGATAAAAAGATATAAATCATGTAATCTTATTTATATCTACGTGCGTTAGTGTATCTGAATGTTTGATTATTTTTGTGTCTACGAATGTGTATATATATATATATGCGGAAGTACGTGTATGGGTGAGAGAGAGAGAGAGAGAGAGAGAGAGAGAGAGAGAGAGAGAGAGAGAGAGAGAGTGTGTGTGTGTGTGAGAGTGTGTGTTTATTTGTTGTGTGTGTGTATGTGTGTGTGTGTATGTGTGTGAGCGCCTACAATATCTACGTGTGTCTCGAGTCAGAAAACAAAT
>CM042181.1:2389302-2404302 GCA_023376005.1 Doryteuthis pealeii | reverse complement strand
TTTAATCGGATTTCAATAGGAAATCCATGACTCCTTTTAGAAAACAATTTTATCGGACACAACCCTTTGTTGGAATTAATAAACAACTTTATTTAAAATTAGCATAGAACAAAACGTCAAACAAAGCTCCTCACTATGTCATTTCTCTCCGACCTTGCGTGCAAAATATATTCCTCTGTTCATATGTATATATATATATATATATATATATATATATATATATATATATATATATATATATATATGGTTAGAGTCGTGGAAAATGGACTCGTCGCTTCGAGTTCAATTCTTAGACGAAGCTGTTGGAATTTCACATAGCGCTAATACCCTTGGGAAAGGTATGAATCCATATATTCTCCCTCCAGCTATGGGTTAAATAGTAGGGCAGACTGGGCCCTTCAGCCTTGTGTAGGTAACCAGTCTAGGAGAGGGATAACTCTGAATTCAAAATTCCTGAGGTCGGTCGTTGATTGGGTTTGATGCACCAATTCTTTCCTATCGACTGTGCCAAAAAGTGTGGATGGTCCAACACAAGCCTTCACCACTATAAACAAATCACTTTGTGGGTGTTCATTGTGTGTATGAACCCTCATACGTCGAAAATCGATGAGAGAGTATATATAATATATATATATATATATATATATATATATATATATATATATGTTGTATACTCTACTTACTTCTATTCTTCTGCTGTTCATCTTTTCTATCTTACGTTCTTCTCCTAGCGTCTCTTCTAACGTCTCTTCTAGCGTCTGGACTTCGTCTTGGTGGTCGGTCACCCTTAATTCATTTCTTCTAGGTCAGTCTTGTTACCAAGACATTCACCAACCACAAAACCGTGTTATTTTCGTAAGCTTTTATTTACTTAACTAAACATTTCATTTAACTAACATAACACGCGTATGCAGTGAGCTCCAGTTAAGGCAGTACATCTTCTCTGCCTGACGTCCAAACTGAAGCTGAGGACCCAACCAGGTCCCACGTGACTTCACGTATTTCGCGGGCTTTCTGTAATATTCCATGGAAAGTCCCGCCCGTGATATGAAAAGGGACCATCATTTTAGAAATACAGGGGATTGACAATAATCTTATGCAACCGCATAGATTATGTAACATATATATATATATATATATATATATATATATATATATTAATAAAACCATTGTTATTGTCAACTGCATGTTGTCTCGTTCTTACAGTTGGCAATAACTACGAGAGCGCATTTCCACTGATCTTCTTGGCCATTCCGTTGGGAACTAAAGTTCCTGGAAGGATCACCTTGTCAGACTCGGAAACTGTCTCAGACTCGGGAACATTCTTTTCGAACTCGGAAACGTTTTTGTCATAATCGGGAGCCACCACACACCACAAAACTTTGAACCCAACCCTTTATTCAGTTCATGGGGATATCCTGTTATCATTCCGCTAAGCTGTGTTAATTATTATTCTGTTACTGCTGCTCCTGGCCAGGATTGAACCTGTAGTCTAGAGATAACTGTCACTTAGAATTGTCTTGACCTAACCCCTTTATTCACTACACAATGAGTCCAATATCACAGATTTGGATATCTATAAAAATGAGGTCCGGTGCGGACGCAGACCCCATAGAATATTCTAATATGTATTAAGTTACAAACTGGACTGGGAAAGTAAATCTAAGTACGGAGTTCATCTATGCAGAATAAAATTGCCCCTATCTGTTCTTCCCGCAGAATTAAGCGATCTGCCATTCGTTTTTAAGAGTGTGCAGTAGTTATGGGGGAGGGGAAAGCCACATTCTATATATCTGTCAAGCGAGAAAATAAAGAGCGTCTTACCAGTTAATCCGCAGAAATCAGGGCCGATTAAGAAAGGGATTATCCGGGCAGATTATCTGTGACGGCCGTCATCACTGCAGTGAATAGGGTTTAGCTTGATTTCTTTGGTTTAATGGAATATCAACCTTCGTGGGTTATCTAATGCCAAAGCCATCCTTATAGAAGAACAGTAGTGGTACTATTTAACACTTAAATGTGGCATAAGAAGGTTTGTTTTTGTTGAAGAGTTCACAAGATGTTCTTCGTATTGTAAATACAGGAATCCCTTAGACACGTGTATAAAGAGTCCAAAAGAGTTTAAAAAGGGGGGGGGTACAAGAAACAAAAAAAAAAGCAGAATAAACCCCAACCAAATTCAGTAATACGCAACAAAATTGGAGACATTTTCTCAGGTCTTAAACTTTTTTTTTGTAGTGCTGTCTCTTCTGCAGCTTGCCTCACTGTGTCTAAAATGTTTCCCCTTTTCGGTGTTTCCTGCTGAACTTTCCACTTTCTTTTAGAAGTCCAGTGTCACTCAAATGACTCTTTCCTTCCTCCGCCCTGTCGGCTGGGGCGTTAGAATGCACCGACTGTACCTCTGCAGAGGGGTAAGACTCCCCCAATGGGGCCACCTGTTGGCCGTGAGTGGCGACCCGTGATGCTTAAGGATAGAGCCGAGGTGGATGAGCTGTTCATGACATGCAATACTCCACTTTGGCCCTATTTTGGGCTAGACGGGCGGTCGGAGAGGCCCCCTCTGATCAATCGGCTGGTTACGTCAAGCCCTAGCACCTATATGATTTTCCCAACCCTGTTGCCCTTATGGCAAGCCCCAACCCCTTTTTATCATATGGGTGCTAGAAGGCGGTGGCTGCGGGTCTACATGTCCTGGGAATGACGTTAAACTCTATCTGATGGTGAGGTTCCAGTTTTGGAGGTTTGGGGAATGTGAAGCAACCCTTCATCACCATTGTTCCTTGGTCCACTCTGACCTGGAGTGGTAGTACCTATTAGGGTCCCATCTATGGGTTAAATAGAAAAATGTATTTATTAAAAAATTGTATTATCCATTAAGAATTGATTTATTTCAAAACTTTATCGGCATTAAATGACCCACTGAGGTTGATATGTCGTAAAACAAAACAAACCTAAATGTTGTATATTTTGGTAGCAAGTTATTTTGTAAGCAGGTGTTATTGAACAACACGGAACATTTATTTTCCCTTATTTGTATTGGTATTTTTCCAATTTTCTGGCAATTTTTCGAATGTTAGAATCCAGTTGAATAGGATTCTTCCCGTAATATCTGCCCGAGCGCTTTCGAGTGCTTCTTCAGTCGTCATCTTTTTATTTGAACTAGCAAATATATGCACCCTCCGTAGGGTGCAAGTATTTAAGTTTTAATGTAATGAAATATCGTATTAAATTAGAAACGCTAATGAAACTAAATAAGAATGCAGATAAAAAGATTTGAAACAGAGGGGGATATAATCGAAAAATAGAACAACTGAAATTTACTCTTCCACCACTCTCATCTTTCATTGTTATTTTTTCTAATTTAAGTATTTAGTTAAAATAGGAAGTAAAGAATAAAAGTACAGTTATCTTTTCTTGTTAATGGATTTCATTTAAGATTCATTGAAGAGATTTTTGCTTATATTCATCAAAATAAAACCAAACAGTTAGAAACTAATAATACTAAGCATATATTTATTAAAATTACATTTTTAATATCAATATGTAAATTAGCCTTTCCGTTCACACTGTAAACCGCTATTTTGTTGTATATGTAAATATAATTGCATGTTGTTAGTATGTAGATATGGTTAACAGTATTAATAATGTAAAACAATTTTATTAATAATTGAGGTTAAAATAAGGATAAATTCATGGTGAATGTGACGTCAATAACTAAGGGAATTGTGACTTGAGTAGTGATTTAGTTTCGGTTACAGGTATATGATTTTGTGTTAGTTTTGTTTTAGTTCTTTTATCTATTTTGTTTTTAAATTAGAAGAGTCTATTATTTTTAGAGGGTTGCTTGATTAATCTTCCCTTCCTTCAGCATAGCAGTTCTTGCTAATGAGATAAAAGGGGAAAGGAAGAATTTGAGTTTGTAACAGAACCTTTTTGAATATCTCTCAGACATTTTGAAATAAGTGTACTCACGCAGATATATGTCTTCCCGAAAATATTGAAAATGTACGAATAATACTAATCTTGTTCTTTGTCAATTAAAATATGATCATTTTTGCCTAAAAATCTATGATGAAACATTAGTATGATTCTATAATTTGTTAGTGCACCAAGCTCATATTTTATTATTATTATTATTATTATTATATTTCAGCCAGACAACCTTCATCAGATATAAGTTACATCATTGCGCATTATCTGAAATGAACTTAATTGTTATTAAGAACACATTTTATGATATTTTTGTGTTAAAGCATGCACTTGTATTGTTTTCGAAACGATTCTAAGATTTGTATATTTCGCACGTTCACATTCAAAATGGCTACCGTCTTCTTTCAAATTGAAAGTCAGTTGGCTAAATTCCTAGCATAAAATTATCTGAAATGAACTTAATTGTTATTAAGAACACATTTTATGATATTTTTGTGTTAAAGAATACGGTTGTATTGTTTTCGAAAAAGTTGGCTAAATTCCTAGCATAAAATTATCTGAAATGAACTTGATTTTTATTAAGAACACATTTTATGATATTTTTGTGTTAAAGAATGCAGTTGTATTGTTTTCGAAAAAGTTTCTACGATTTGTTTATTTCGCACGGAGATTTTCAAAATAGCTACCGGGTTGTTTCAAAGTGAAAGTCAAGGGAGGTTACTCTAATTGCCTTATTTGCTAGGAATTTTAACAACTAAAGGTGAAAATTGCTTTCGTTTTGTTTTAAAAAAATTAGACAAAATCCGCCAAAACATAAATATTCGTACATTTTCAATATTTATTCGAGTGAATAATAAGCAACCGTTGATACTTTTCAGGGCTGGTTCTTTTTAAGTTAAAATTCATTTCCTCGTCAGTAATTTTCAATTTTTGATTTTTGATTTTGTTCTTGTTTTACGGCATATCAACCTCAATGGGTCATTTAATGCCGACTACGTTTTTGAAATGAATTGGTGATAATGGTTAATTTTCTGAAGATTTTTTGTTTTTGACATATTTTTTGTGAATGGAACTTAGATGATTCTTTTTGACATATATTTTTGTGTTTTCATTTTTTGGGGAAGATTTTTAGATTTTGTTGTAGATGTGTGCTTCTTTTATGTATCCAAGTAGTTTTTCTGGGTTTATTTGATAAAATATCTGTTTTAGATTTGTTGTTTGGTAGTATTTTTTTCTTTTCTTTTTGTTTCAAAAGCAAAACATATTGGACATTCCTAATCACTTATATTTACACACATTGCCCTTGTGAGTCTTTGCAGACCGAAACGTTTTATATACCACCATCTGTCACATTATTTAATCCTCTGTGTACTCCAATTTATACACAAATACAAACACTTGATGTGAATTACTCGCTGGTGAATATTTTTGTATATAATTATGTTATTCTTAATACACTAAGAAGGCGAGAGGTGGAAGGAAACAAAACCTATTCGATGGAATATTTTATCACAAAGAGATGAATGATTATGAGAAAATCCATTATAATAATAAAAAAAAATTTCTATTAAATTTTGACAACTAAAAAAAACCAAAGGTGCATATGAATTGTTAACAGCATTACATAATAGAATTGATGAACTGAGTTCAAACTTCAACTGGGGCACTTTGAGAAAGGCAGATTTCTAGGTGCAAAAATTGAATGTAAAAATTTAGCACCAATGAATGAAAGGATCATCTAACTAATGTTTGTTGCTTCTAATTATAGTTTGATGGAAGGATGATGATGATGATGATATATATATATATATATATATATAATATATATATATAATATATTTATAATATACATATAATAAAACATATATATATAACATATATAAACTAATGTTACCATTGACTAGATGATTTGGCATTCTCCGTTTGTGGCATCGGCTGGTGGCCCAGTGTGTTGAGTCCCCGCTCTTCACGCTGTGGTCTGCTCTAGTGGCGGAGATTGTGGTACGCACTGCTGATGAGACCAAAGGAGGTCGAAACAGCTGTCCAGTGCTCCGGATGTCGCAAATGGTGTTTGCCGAGTTGGTTGGTCGTGGTAATATGATTCAAATTATCAATTATATATAACATATATATATAACATATATATATAACATATATATATAACACATATATATATAATATATATATATATATACATAATATAATATAACATATATATATAATATGATATATATATATATATATATATATATATATTATATATATATAACCCACTCTCATAACCAATCCTTATGATCCACCCACTCCCAACACGTTACACCTGTGGCATTATTATGAGAACATCAGTGCTACACACCTTATCTGAGAGAAAAGGAAAATCTCCTACTACCAACCTCTGCTAACACCAACAACTGACCACACTTCCTCTTATTCACGGACTCCTAATTCACCAGTATGAAAATATTCACCATTGAAGCAAGAATTCTATACAAAGTCCTGAAAAAAAACAGGTTTAAATGGGTTAAGTGGTGAGTTTATTGGCCGACGCTGCAGTGTTTCGATCTATTAATTAGATCATCTTCAGGACATTTGTTGGTATATGGAAGGTAATAAGAATTTTTTTATCACAAGAATAACGAGAAAAGTGAGTGGTAGTCCTTGTTATTCAGTCTGTTAAAAAAAAATTGAGGTTTGAAAAAAGGAGACGGTTTGAAATATGACCTCAAATAATCTTTTTTACGGTGTGAGTATGGGATGGTGTAAGTGTGTGTATCGAAAGGAAATATATATATATATATATATATATATATATATATATATATTCATATATGTATGTGTGCGTGTGTGTGGAAGGGGAAAAAGGACGCAAAAAAGCAATTTGTTTATATATAAATATGTTTATTACTATTGTTAGAACCGCTGTTGATGCCATTATTTCGTAATTTCAGCAAATGGAAATTCCCGCTACTCGACGAATACCAGGTAAGGCAATAAGGCATACTACACAAATACAAATGTCATGCAACGGCCTTCGAGATGTGACCTGTCCACTTTTGACTTCCGGTCTCAGATGTTTCGTAGATCTAATAAAATCGGGAAGGTGCTAAAATTTCCGCCCATATTAAGCAGCCTCTGGCCTTTCGTTTTCCTTGCTGCTCTGTGTGTGTTGTAGTTGTCGCAGCAGAGAGAGAGAGAGAGAGAGAGAGAGAGAGAGAGAGAGAGAGAGAGAGAGAGAGAGAGAGAGAGAGAGAGAAAGAGAGATAAAGAGAAAGAGAAAGAGAAGAAAGAGAGGAGAAAGAAAGAGAGACAGAGAGAGATAAAGAGAGAGAGAGAGAGGGAGAAAGAGGGAGAGAGAGGAAGAGAGAGAGAGAGGTAGATAGAGAGAGAGGGATAGAAAGAGAGAGAGAAGGAGAGAGAAAGGTAGAGTAGAGAGAGAGAGAGAGAGAGAGAGAGAGAGAAAGAGAGAGAGAGTTAGAGTTAGAGAGAGAGAGAGAGAGAGAGAGAGAGAGAGAGAGAGAGAGAGAGAGAGAGAGAGAGAGAGAGAGAGAGTCCCTGTTTCGTTTTATATAAAAAGAAAATACTGAAGACAGCCGGATAAATACGCCTAGATTGGAAGCTTACGCGTGTCATTGGCGGAGTATGCAATATATATATAATATATATATATATATATATATATATATATTATTAGATTGTTACAAAAATAATGGCCGTTTGAAGTGCTCGGTTTTGAAATGTCATTTTTTGTTTATTTCAGATGAATTTTTGCATATATAATAATTAATGTGTGCTCGAAAATAAAATTTAATTTATTTTCAGATAGAAAGTACTTTTAAAAAATAGGAGCCTTCAAAGATGAACATGCTTAAATATGACCTTCGCCTTCTTATGTTGCATGAGTTCAAGCTTGGGCACAATGCCTCCGAAACTGTTGCCAATATCAACAAAGCATGGGGAGATGAATCCACAAGTGGTCGGACAGTACGAAGGTGGTTCCAGAAATTCCGCAGTGGAGATGAGAGTCTTGAAGATGAAGAAGGTAGAGTACGGACATGCAGTCTTGACAATGAACAATTGCAGGCAGTTGTTGAGCAAAATCCACGACAAAGTGCCAGAGAAATGTCTCAGACACTTGGTGTCAGCATTGCAACAGTTTCACGCCATTTACAGAGTATTGGAAAGGTGAAAAAGCTCAATAAATGGGTTCCTCATGAGTTCAATTAGCACCAAAAACCTTAGGCGGTTTGAAGTGTGCTCGATGCTCATTTTGCGTAACACCAATGACCCCTTTCTTGACCGAATAGTCACTTGTGATACGAGACCTTACCACATCCTCCATATTCTCGCGATCTTTCACCTACTGATTATAATTTTTTTAGGCACTTAAGCACCTTTTTAAATGGTAAAACGTTTCGGTCTAAACAAGAGGTGGAATCATCATTTAAAGATTTTGTTGCATCACAGCCAATAACTTTTTACCAATTCGGAATAAATGACCTCGTAGATCGATGGCAGAGACGCACAGCTGCCCAAGACTCGTATTTTGACTAATTCTACCATTTCTACTGTTAATGTTTCAACATATATATATATATATATATATATATATATATATATATATATATATATATATATATATATATATATATATATTTGAAAGGAAGGAAAAACTCAACACCATTATTCCATAATAAATCTATTTCACCCAAAATTGGGGCCTTTATAAATCTAAGTTGATTTAACAAAGCTCCCCAATTTAAGTCTCATCAGATGGAAAATCATCAATAATTTGAATTGCATAACAGAAATATTGCTCTGTATATAATCTAAAAAGTTTATTATACATTGAGCTCTCTGTAGTGATTTAAAGATTCACTGTATTTATACATACTGGATCATACAATAATAATACAGTGTGTCTTAGAAATCACATATAGAATCATCCCTTACTTACCAAGTTTTGGATACCTCACACACACACACAACACACACACACACACACACACACATATATATATATATATATATATATATATATATATATATATATATATATATATATATATATATAGTTTAAATGTTGTATATTTTGGCAGCAAGTTATTTTGTAGACAGGTGTTATTAAACAACACAGAAAATTTATTTTTCAGGATTTTGATTTGTATTTTTTTCCAGTCTTCAGGCGATCTTTCTGATGTTAGGATCCAGTTGAAATAGGATTCTTCCCATACTATCAGGCCGAGCGGTTTCGACTGTTTCTTCAGTCGTCATCAGGGAGGTGCATGATTTTGTGTTAGTTTTGTTTTAGTTCTTTTATCTATTTTGTTTTTAAATTAGAAGAGCCTATTATTTTTAGAGGGTTGACTGATTAGTTTATTAGCTATTACAGATAGATAATATATTATGACCGATGTTGAATGTTATTTTATTAATGTTATTTTTTTTTCTATTTTTAATGCTTATTGCCTTAAGAATTTGTAGGCGTTTCTTATTGTTATTTTCATAGATGATTTTCGTATTTTCGGTGAGAATTTTCCCTAATGTCGGAGGAGGTTGAATTTATCTAGATGCTATTCTCTTCCNATCTGAGTTTGTAATTAGATGTTGTTTTATGGCACTAGTATCAGAGAGATGGTATGTAAGGCGGACGGGAGAGTGTTGTAGTGTATAATATGGGAAGAATCCTATTCCAACTGGATCCTAACATTCGAAAAATCCCCAGTGACTGGAAAAAATCCAAATCCAAATAATGAAAAAGAAATGTTCCGTGTTGTTCAATAACACCTGCTATATATAGATATATGCTGTAGATAGAAGGAAAGTGGTCAAGAAATGAACATCAAAAACAGTCCAGGGTGATACGTTTCGTCTGTATTCACAGACGTCCTCAGTCATTTGTGACTTTATTAAAGCAAAGCATACGTTTAAATACACGTGGCGGCGTGTGGCGCCGGGGAGGTCAGGGGGTGAGTGTGTAGTGATGTGAGGTAAAGGAGGAGCGGAGGATTTTGGGTAGGATGGGGTCGCTGGTCAGTTGAGTGGAGGGGTAGAGGATGTTTGTTTGAAGAGCTGGGGCGGTGACAGTGGTTGATGGGTCAATTGGTGTGGGCATGTATTTATTTATGTGAGTAAATGTTCATGTGTGGCTAAGTTATGTTGAAGCGAAATGTGAGTAAATGTTCATCCTAAACCCATCCACCCCCTTCCTTATATATATATATATAATATATATTAATATACCAAGCGTATTGGTAGATCCTTGCGGAGAGAAAAAACCCAGCAGAAGTTTGATTGTAAAATATATACTACCAAACATAACCAGAAAGAAAAAAATTTTGAAAAAAAGAAAGGACCAAGATATTCGTACAAACAAAAAAAATTTATTGGTACAGTATTTGGCCAAAAGAAAAAACAATTTATATGTATATAATGTATATAAGATATATATATATTTCATATACAAGGGAAGCTAATATGTAAAAAGTGCTCGATACCTAAGTAGAGCCAATAATAAAGATAATCTAATGAGTCAACGAACCTACTATTAGTTTCGCATAAAGCTCTTCAGGCTAAAATCTGACTTTAGCCCTGAAGAGCTTTATGCGAAACTAATAGTAGGTTCGTCTGACTCATTAGATTATCTTTATATATTATATATGTGTATGTAATATGTATGTATGTATGTAATAATTATATTTTATAGATTATAATACATTTAAGGGTTGATTGTCACCTTGTTTTTCAAAGCCGTGTATTAGCCATTTGTCATCAAGACTGCACCTGTGAAGTTTTTCACATGTATGTTGTCTTGATGATAAGTGGCCAATACGCAGCTTTTGAACCAATGGTAACTACCTAACTGGATTATTTTTTTAGAAAAGTTTTTTATTTTTTATCTTTATCTTACATATGCGACATTGTTTTCAGATCTTCTGATATCTTTCTTCAGGCATTGATTAATATTGATGAATATGAATTTGTACATGCATGTATAATATATATCATAGGTATCCAACTCCTCCCTTCCTGTCGGTGGGAGTGGGAGTATAGAGGAATTTCATTTTTAACATCTGTGTTTTTCAGCAGGTGGATTTGTTTCATATTTCAATTTCAAGAATAGAAAATTCTTTTTTTTTCACAAAAAAAAAAGAACAGTTTTAACCCATTCATTAGTAACGGTTTTTTTTCAGAAAGAAATGTTTATTGTTTGTAATTTTTTTATTTTTGAAATTGAAATATGTCTTTTTCTTTCAAAAACTGTTACACTAAAGTAATACGATCATGACGTGGTGGAGGAAACGCGTAGCGGATGTACAAATGACGAAACGATCGCATAGCTTACACGCTTTTTGGAACAACAATTGCTTCCGGTCTGAATTTAAATTATTTTCTGCTTCTCTCTCGATGAGTCCGGATTAAACAGGCTCTGATGATGATTTTTATAATCGAAATATTGTTCAATATTAGCTATGAAAATGATATAAAATATTTTCACTTTAACAACGCATTGTGTGTGTTTTCATACCCTTTTATTTTATCTTCTATCTATCTATCTATCTATCTATCTATATCTATATCTATATTATATCTATATATATATATATATATATATATATTAGATAGAATAGATAGATAGATAGATAGATTTAAAAAATGTTTACCTTTTTTTATTATCATTGGAACAATTATTTGCCATCATGTGGTTTTCTTGCTCTGTGGCAGTCTTCAGGCAACGAAATTGTTTTTGAAAATAAGCTAAACCTTTTATTTATTTATTTAATATTTATTTATCTATAACGCTCTATAACAGATATTGAGCACTCTTCTAATATCACTGTAATATTCTATACGTTGGATTGCTACCGCTTCTTTTAAGTATAATAGTGCCAATCATACACATTGATATATATATATATTATAAATTATATATATAAATATATATTATATATATAATATATATTCCACCTCCCGCCGAAATGGAGAAAAATCTTAAAACGAAAATACTAAAATTATCTACAAAAATAATAATAAGAAACGCCTACAGATCATAGAAGGCCATATGCATTAAAAAAATAAAAAAAACCTAACATTAATAAAATAGCCTTTAAAGTCGGAGACAACGTATTAAATATCTTTAATAACTAACACACTTACCTACCCCCCCCCTCTTAAAAATAATAGACTCTCTGAATTTGATAAACGCATAGATAACAGAACTAAAAGATTAACTAAAAACCAAATTACGTAACCCCATGAATACGCTGGAGCAACAGTCGAAAAGCGCTCGGGAAATAAGTATGCAAAATATGATGAATCAACTCGATCCAGATTCAAAAGATGGCCAGAAGACTGGAAAAAATAATCCATACAAAAAATGAAAAAAGAATACTCCGTGTTGTTCAATAACACATGCCTTGAGAATATATATATATATATATATATATATATATATTTTATATATATTATTATGAAGAGAGAGAGAGAGAGATAGATAGATAGATAGATATACATGGCCAGAAATAGACTTGATAGTTGAAAAACTCCTCTTGTCTGGTCATTCCGAGCAGACAACAATAACATATTTATGTAGTTAGATCGACATTTCTCTTCAGCCATTGTATTTTTATATAAAAATCCCACCCCCTCTCCACCTCTCTTTCTGTCTCTCTCCCCTCTCTCTCCCCCGTCTCTCTCCTCCTCTCTCTCTACTACCTTCCCTCGCCCTCTCTTCCAGTCTCTCTCTTTCCCTCTCTCTACCACTCTCCAGCATGCCCCTCTTCTTTTCCTGCTCTTTCTTCTCCGCCTCTCTACCACTTCTCTCCCTCTTTTTGTCTCTCTCTCCCCCCTCTCCCCCCTCTCTTCTCTGTCTTCTCTCCTTCTCGTCTACCACTCTTCCCTCCCTTCTCTTCCTGTCTGTCTCCTCTCTCTCCTACCTCACTCTTCTACCCTCTCTTCGTCCTCCTCCATCTCTCTACTCACCACTACCCTCCCCTCTTCCCGTCTCTCTCCCACTCCACTCTCTCTCTCTCCCCCGTCTCTTCTCCTGCTCCTCTCTATCACACTCCCTCCACCTCTCTTCCTGTCTCTCTCCCCCTCTCTCTTCTACCATTCCTTCCCCCCTCTCTTCTCCTGTCTCTCTTTCCTCCTCTATCTACCTCTCCTCTTCGCCCCTCTTTCCTCTCTCCCCCGTCTCTCTTTCCGACAACGAATCTGTCTGTTTTGTCGCTGGTTTTTCATTCTTACTTTCTTTCCGATTCCTTCGATTCCTAAGAAAACACAGCGAACCGACACCACAAAACGACCCGCTCCAACTCCCACGGCGTCTCTTCAACACCAAGACAAATAATCGAGATGAATCGATTGTGAAGCAAAATCAAATCAATTCTCTTTGATTTTTTCGACAGAGAAGATGTGTCTCAGTCGGTAGAGCGTTCGGCTAGAAACCAAAAGGTTCCTAGTTCGATACCGGTCCTCGCCAACTCAGCGTATGAGTAGCACAGGGATATGTGCGGTAAAGTAAGGAGCTGGTGGTAGGTGTGGCGCTCCACCTCAGACTCTAAAATAATCTCCTTGGTCTAGCGCAAGTGAAAAGGGGATAGACTCCCTCGCTGATTGGCTGATACCGACTTTAGGCCGCCCCGACGACTTTACTTACTTACTTACACGTTATATATGCAATTTTCTCTGTGAGTGTAAAGAGAGATATTGGAGAGTGTGAGAGGGAGATTGAACTTTCCATTTTATTTGTGTGCCTTTAGCTTCTGAGGGCTGATGAAAATTTCAATCACAAACACACGATGTTCGCCATTCTGCGGAATGTGGAGTAACCCTTTACTTCCAGGTCCACTCTGTCTCGGACAAAATGGGTCAAATAAAATATTGAATGTATTCAGGCACTACCTGGTGGATAAGAAACTCAAACACTACCTTGTCCTTAGCTGTGGGCCTGATTGACTTGCTGGGTTCGTTTTCTGCTACCATTTGATTTCATGTTCGTCTAAACAGGGCAATCATCAGACACGAAAAGAAAGATTTTGAGAAATTGAAAAAAGTCGAAAAAAATGGACAAAAAAAAACAACAAATAACAGTATGCACGGGCGATTTGGTCATTTTCATATGTAATTATGTAAATGTGTAAGCGCGAATGCGTCTACTGTGTGTATACGCTAACACACACGCACACATAATTACACACATAACGCCTAATAATATAAATACATTTGGTATATATATATATATATATATATGTGTGTGTGTGTGTGTGTGTGTGTGTGTGTGTGTGTAGTATATTGAGAAAGAATGAAAAAACACAGGTTTAAAGTTAAGTGGTGCGTTTATTGGCCGACGCTGCAGTGTTTCGATCTATTAATTAGATCATCTTCAGGGTATCTGTTGGTATATGGAAGGTAATGAGAAATTTTTATCACAGAATAACGAGAAAAGCGAGTGGTAGTCCTTGTTATTCAGTCTGTTTAAAATTTGAGGTTTGAAAAAACGAGACGGTTTGAATATATATATATATATATATATATATATATATATATACATAGAAGGAATATATATATATATATATATAGAAGGAATATATATATATATATATATATATATATATATATATACATAGAATATATATATATATATATATATATATATATATATATATATATATATATACATAGAAGGAATATATATATATATATATATATATATATATATATATATATATATATATATATATATATATATATATATATATATATATATATATATATATATATATATATATATATATATATATATATATATATATATATATATATATATATATATATATATATATATATATACATAGAAGGAATATATATATATATATATATATATATATATATATATATTATATGCTTACAAATGTTTTGCGCAGGTTATGTGTATATGCTGACGTATGAGATTCTATGTGTGATTATTGGTGTGTGTGTGTATGTGTGTGTGTGTGTGTGTATGTGTATATATGTGTGTGTGTGTGTTGCTACGCGCATGTGTATGTTAATATGTGACAGGTCTGAAATTGT
>CM042181.1:2374302-2379302 GCA_023376005.1 Doryteuthis pealeii | reverse complement strand
AGTGTAAAACACTTGAATTTAATAGTTAACGTTAAACCAGGGAAAATCCCACAATACATAAAAAAAAATGTTTACAAGAAAATTCACTTTAAAACCTTTATATCATAATAGAATGTTATGTATTATCTGTGTTATTCGGACTGTTGTCCTCATCTTTATTGTTATTTGTACAACGTTTCACCCGATATGCCCTCCGGCCTTCTTCAGGTATTTCTTGTCGGACTCGGGAACCTTCATTTCGGACTCGGGAACCTTTTTTTCGAACAATAGGGGACTGGGTAGCCTATTCATCTTTTAATGTTGAGTAATTCCTTCACATCATACTAGAATGTTATTGTGTTACGTAATGAATAGGGTAGCCTATTCATTTTGAAATGTAGTGTAATTCCTTTAAATCATCATAGAATCTTATGGTATTCAATAGGGGACTGGGTAGCCTATTCATCTTTTAATGTTGAGCAATTCCTTCACATCATACTAGAATGTTATTGTGTTACGTAATGAATAGGGTAGCCTATTCATTTCAAAATATAGTGTAATTCATTTACATCATCATAGAATGTTATGGTCCCACATAATGTATAGGGTATGTTAAATATATAAAGAATTACAAGAGAAGGTTCTGTAGATAAGCATATCATCATCATTATCATCATCATATCATAGCACGGATATCCATGACAATCTCTCAACAAGCATCCTCATCGGTCATCACCCCAGGGCGATAGGCGGCATGTGGCGGTACAGACGCTTTCTTGTAGGGTGTATCTTGCTTGTGACGGCACACAGCATTCTTGTGCAACACCCATTTAGTTTTTGGCCCTGTCGCTCCACCTCATATGCTAAAATAATCTCCTTGGTCTAGCACCTGAACTAAACCGGGTTTAGCCCAGTCGGTATAGCGTTCGGCTAGGAATCACAAGGTGCTTGATTCGATACCGGCCCTCGCCAACTCAGCGTACGAGAAGCACAGGGATATGGGCGGTAAAGTGAGGAGCTGATGGTAGGTGTGTCGCCACCCTCAGATGCTAAAAATAATCTCCTTGGTCTAGCACCTGAACTAAACGGGTTTAGCCCAGTCGGTATAGCGTTCGGCTAGGAATCACAAGGTGCTTGATTCGATACCGGCCTCGCCAACTCAGCGTACGAGAAGCACAGGGATATGGGCGGTAAAGTGAGGAGCTGATGGTAGGTGTGTCGCTCCACCTCAGATGCTAAAATAATCTCCTTGGTCTAGCACCTGAACTAAACCGGGTTTAGCCCAGTCGGTATAGCGTTCGGCTAGGAATCACAAGGTGCTTGATTCGATACCGGCCCTCGCCAACTCAGTCGTACGAGAAGCACAGGGATATGGGCGGTAAAGTGAGGAGCTGATGGTAGGTGTGTCGCTCCACCTCAGATGCTAAAAATAATCTCCTTGGTCTAGCACTGAACTAAACCGGGTTTAGCCCAGTCGGTATAGCGTTCGGCTAGGAATCACAAGGTGCTTGATTCGATACCGGCCCTCGCCAACTCAGCGTACGAGAAGCCAGGGATAATGGGCGGTAAAGTGAGGAGCTGATGGTAGGTGTGTCGCTCCACCTCATATGCTAAAATAATCTCCTTGGTCTAGCACCTGACTAAACCGGGTTTAGCCCAGTCGGTATAGGCGTTCGGCTAGGAATCACAAGGTGCTTGATTCGATACCGGCCCTCGCCAACTCAGCGTACGAGAAGCACAGGGATATGGGCGGTAAAAGTGAGGAGCTGATGGTAGGTGTGTCGCTCCACCTCATATGCTAAAATAATCTCCTTGGTCTAGCACCTGAACTAAACCGGGTTTAGCCCAGTCGGTATAGCGTTCGGCTAGGAATCACAAGGTGCTTGATTCGATACCGGCCCTCGCCAACTCAGCGTACGAGAAGCACAGGGATATGGGCGGTAAAGTGAGGAGCTGATGGTAGGTGTGTCGCTCCACCTCATATGCTAAATAATCTCCTTGGTCTAGCACCTGAACTAAACCGGGTTTAGCCCAGTCGGTATAGCGTTCGGCTAGGAATCACAAGGTGCTTGATTCGATACGGCCCTCGCCAACTCAGCGTACGAGAACACAGGGATATGGGCGGTAAAGTGAGGAGCTGATGGTAGGTGTGTCGCTCCACCTCATATGCTAAAATAATCTCCTTGGTCTAGCACCTGAACTAAAACCGGGTTTAGCCCAGTCGGTATAGCGTTCGGCTAGAATCACAAGGTGCTTGATTCGATACCGGCCCTCGCCAACTCAGGCGTACGAGAAGCACAGGGGATATGGGCGGTAAAGTGAGGAGGCTGATGGTAGGTGTGTCGCTCCACCTCAAGATGCTAAAATAAATCTCCTTGGTCTAGCACCTGAACTAAAACCGGGTTTAGCCCAGTCGGTATAGCGTTCGGCTAGAAATCACAAGGTGCTTGATTCGATACCGCCCTCGCCAACTCAGCGTACGATAAGCACAGGGATATGGGCGGTAAAGTGAGGAGCTGATGGTAGGTGTGTCGCCCCATCCCAGATGCTAAAATAATCTCCTTGGTCTAACGCTAGTGAAAAGGGGGAAGACTCCTGGCACTCTCTGTTGAGAATTGGGCGAGATATGGGGCTTCAAAGATGTCCCCAAAATGCCCTTTTTCAGTCTAAGTCTATATATTTTCGTGAAAATTTAAGTTGTCGATTTTGTTGTCTTTTCTTATAGATTGTGATGCGGAGAATTCATTGATGCAGAAAAAAAGTGCTCAATTCGGAGATTTAGCTGAGACTTGAGGCCTGATACCCCCCCCCCTCTCTGAGTGCCTGAAAATGACCAATTTCGTGAAAAATTAAAGTGCCAATTTTATATGATTTTCTGATAGATGTCGATGCGTAGAATAACATTAAAAGATGATTGAATTCTGTTGAGAATTGACGGAGATATGGGGCTTCAAAGATGCCCCCCAAAATGTCCCTTTTCAGGCATTATAATTTAGATTGTCGATTTTATTGTCTTTTCTGAGGCGTAGAATTCATTGATGCAGAAAAAAGTGCTCAATTCGGAGATTTAGCTGAGATTTGAGGCCTGATAATCCCCCTCCTCTGAGAGTGCCTGGCTGATACCGACATTAGGCCGCCCCGATGACTTTACTTTACTTTTTACTTACTTATGACCATCTAGTTTATTTTTTTATTTTTTCGTTGATAGGAACATAGATTCTACCGTCGTTCAAATGCAATTTAGCTCAGATACTAAAATATCTCCTTGGTCTTACGCTAGTGAAAAGGGGAAAGATTCCTGGCACTCTCTGTTGAGAATTGAGCGAGATATGGGGCTTTAAAGATGCCCCAAAAATGCCCTTTTTCAGTCTAAGTCTATATATTTTCGTGAAAATTTAAGTTGTCGATTTTATTGTCTTTTCTGATGCGTAGAATTCATTGATGCAGAAAAAAGTGCTCAATTCGGAGATTTAACTGAGATTTGAGGCCTGATAATCCCCCTCCCTGAGAGTGCCTGACTGATACCGACATTAGGCCGCACCGATGACTTTACTTTAGTTTTTACTTACTTATGACCATCTACGGTTGTTTTTTTTTTTTTTTTTCTTTTTTCTTTAAAATGAACATAGATTTTTAGCGTCGTTCAAATGCAATTTAGCGTGTGATTTTATATTCAATCAAAACGTAACACAAAAATAAAATAATCTCTGCCTAATTCGAAACATTGCAATTTGCATTGCAAAAGTCCCGCCTTTGATGGACACGTTGAATTAAATATGAAGAACCGACGATCCTCTCAGGTTCAGATGGCTCGTAAAGACTTGATGATGATGATGAGGATGATGAGGATGATGATGATGATGAGGAGGAGGAGGAGAGGAGGAGGGAGGATGGTGGTGATGATGATGGCGATGAGGATGATGATGATGGTGGTGAGGATGATGGCGATGAGGATGATGATGTTGGTGGCGAGGATGTTGGCGATGAGGATGATGATGATGGTGGTGAGGATGATGGCGATGAGGATGATGATGATGGTGATGATGATGAGGATGATGATCATCATCATGGTGATGGTGACGGTGATGATGATGATGATGATGATGAAGCTTGGTTGGATGGCTGGTTGGTTGGTTTTTATGACATATCAACTTTAGATCGCTGATAAAGGATGCTTTATTCTCAAAAACATTTTTCATTATTTCTCTCTATATCTCTCTCTATCTCTATATATCTATATCTATATATCTCTATTTTTTCTCTCTCTCTCTCTCTCTCTCTCTCTATATATATATATATATATATATATATATATATATATATATCCATATCTCTCTCTCTCTCTCTCTATATATATATATATATATATATATATATATATATATATACATATATATATATATCTTTCTCTCTATATATATCTCTTTATACATATATATATATATATATATATATATATATATATATCTTTCTCTCTATACATATATATATATATATATATATCTTTCTATATATATATATATATATCTTTATATATATATATATATCTTTATCTCTCTCTCTATATATATATATCTCTTTATATATATATATATATTTATCTCTCTCTCTCTATATATATATATATATATATATATATTTATCTCTCTCTCTCTTTACCCCTCTCTCTTCTCTCTCTCTCTCTCTCTCTCTTCTCTCTCTCTCTCTCTCTCTCTCTCTCTCCTCTTCTCTTCGCCTAAATCATCGCTGGTAAAGGCTGCTTTATTTTATTTTATTTTATTCTTTTTATTCATTTTAACTTATTAGGGGAATGCGCAAGGGCAGAATAATCAGAACTTTGCTCGCCAACGATCCGCTAAATTATGTATGGAAGCCAAATGCAATCAACTCTTTCTTTTTCTTTTTCATTTTTTTTTTCTTTTAGTTAATATCACATGCGATTGTATCAAAAATAATAACATTGTTTCAAGGTCTATGGAATAGAAGCACCTGTGAAATATCCAGGGATTTATGTGGTAAAT
>CM042181.1:2366802-2369302 GCA_023376005.1 Doryteuthis pealeii | reverse complement strand
TTTCTGTCTGTAACCGAAACTATATTACTATTCAAGTCACAATTCCCTTAGTTATTTACGTCACATTCTACAGGATTTTATTTTTATTTAAAACCTCAATTATTAATAAAATTGTTTTACATTATTAATACTGTTGACAATATCTACATAAGAATAATGCAATTGTATTATATATACAACAAAATAGCGGTTTACAGTGTGAATGGGAAGGCTAATTTGCATATTGATATAAAAAATCTGATTTTAATAAATATATGCTTAGTATTACTGATTTCTAATAGTTTGATTTTATCTTAATGAATATTAGTAAAAATCTCGTGGATAAATCTTAAAAGAAAACCGTTAACAAGAAGAAATAACTGTAATTTTATTCTTTACTTCCTATTTTAACTAAATAGTTAAATTAGGATTATTTAGCAATGACAGACGGGAGTGGGGGAAGAGTAAGTTTCGATTGTTCTATTTTTTGATTATACACCCTCAGTTTCAAATCTTTTTATCTGCATTCTTATTTAGTTTCATTAGCATTTCTAAATTAATCTAATATTTTATTACATTAAAACTTAAATACTTGCACTCGGAGGGTGCATACATTTGCTAGTATATATATATAATCATCATCATGTTGTGCTGTCAGCGCGGATATCCTTGACGTGACCAGCCGATTGATCGGAGAGGGCCCTTCTAGACCAAGATAGGGCCAAAGTGGAGTATTGCATGTCATGAACTGCTCATCCACCTGGGCTCTATCCTTAAACATCACGGGTCGCCACCCACGACCAACAGGTGGCCCCATTGGGGGAGTCTTACCCCTCTGCAGAGGTGCAGTCGGTGCATTCTAACGCCCCAGCCGACAGGGCGGAGCTCCAGTTTTGATACGTTTTTGACAGACCTGGTATTTTCACCAGAATACAAATTTTATTTAGTGTTCATTTCTGTCTTGGTAAATAAAGCTTCAGTTTCGATGCATTTTTAACAAAATTACCGTTTTATTTATTGTTAATTTCTGTCTCGGTAAACACAGCTTTAATGTCGATACATTTTTGACACAACTCATTTTGATTTAACTCTCTCTCTCTCTCTCTCTCTCTCTCTCTCTCTCTCTCACACACACACACACACACACACACGCAGTCATGTTTTCATTTATTTACTTCTTTTCATCTTTTCATCAACTTTACATCTAAGAGCGAAAAGGTATCGACATTTTTGTGAAAATTTGACAATTGATTTTTTCATTGAATTTTGAATGTTTCTAAAAAATTCTGATTTAATTATTCAAACTGCTAACTTTATAAGTCGACAGGGGCGGCCTAAAGTCGGTATCAGCCAGTCAGCGAAGGAGTCTTTCCCCTTTTCAATAGCGCTAGACCAAGGAGATTGTTTTAGCATCTGGGGTGGAGTGCCACACCTACCACACAGATCCCTGTGCTACTCATACGCTGAGTTGGCGAGGACCGGTATCGAACTAGAAACCTTGTGGTTTTATAGAAAAATTAAAAAATATCGATACATTTTTGACACAACTCGTATTTTGATGAAAATTAAGATTTCATTCATTGTTTATTTCTGTCTTGATAAATATAACTCCAGGTTTGATACATTTTTTTAAAACAGCCCATATAATTAAATTTTATCCTATAAATAAGAAAATATAATTTGATACTTGAAGTTTGACATCTAATTTGAATAAAGTTAGTTTTAATTTCCGGCCGGATAAATGACTACATTAGATCAAATTTGAGTTTGAGCCCTACCCCATATATATATATATATATATATATATATATATATATATATAGAGAGAGAGAGAGAGAAGAGAGAGAGAGAGAGGGGGGGGCATGCATGTGTGTATGTGTTTCTGGGTATAACTGCCCCTCGTAAAGTTTTCTTAGGCGAGCTGTCTAACCATTATACCACGCAATATATATATATATATATATATATATATATATATATATAGAGAGAGAGAGAGAGAGAGAGAGAGAGAGAGAGAAGGGAGGAAGATAGATAGATAGATAGATAGATAGATAGATATAATGATCTGACATAGAATAAGATAGATAGATAGATAGATATGGACACAAAATGATAGTTAGATATAGACAAACCGATAGATAGAAACAGAGTGAGAAAGATAGATAGATAAATAGACAGATAGGAAAATACTAAGATAGATAGATAGTTTATATATATATATATATATATAATATATATATTATATATATATAAGAGAGAGAGAGAGAGAGAGAGAGAGAGAGAGAGAGAATATGGACACAAAATAATAGATAGATACAAACAGATATATAGGAACAGAGTAAGATTGATAGATAGATAAATATATAGATTGATATACGGGAACAGACTGAGATAGATAGATAGATAGATAGATAGATAGATAGATATAATGATCTGATATAGAATAAGATAGATAGATAGATAGATAGATAGATATGGATACAAAATGATAGTTAGATATAGACAAACAGATAGATAGAAA
>CM042181.1:2354302-2356802 GCA_023376005.1 Doryteuthis pealeii | reverse complement strand
GAGTTTCATAATTTGCTTGAAGCATTGTGTATGTATTGGTTAGGAGGTTAATTTAGAAGGCCATCACAATGCAGTTTGGAATAAATAAAAAATAATAATACGGTAACAGTGGTGGTGTGTGTTGACCTGTATTTTTTTATTATTTTATTATTATAAATTATTATTAATAAATTATTATAAATTATTATTATTATTATTATTAAATTATTATTATTAATAAATTATTATAAATTATTATAAATTATTATTAATAATAAAAAAATACAGGTCAACACACACCACCACTGTTACCGTATTATTATGTTTTATTTATTCCAAACTGCATTGTGATGGCCTTCTAAATTAACCTCCTAACCAATATATATATATATATATATATATATATATATATAGAGAGAGAGAGAGAGAGAGAGAGAGAGAGAGAGAGAATGAATGAATGAATAGAGAATAAATGAGAAAAGTATTGGCATGAAAAGGTGCTCAATGCTAATAAAGCAGAGCAGATTTATAATAAATAGTAATATTATGGATTTGGACTCATAACTTAAAGTTTCATGGTTATGCAATCATCAGATGAGTCAAATGGTTGAGATCTTAAAAACTACTGGTTTTTTAAGATCTCAACCATTTGACTACTGGTTTTTAAGATCTCATCTGAGGATTGCATAACCATGAAACTTTAAGTTATGAGTCCAAATCATCCAAAATACCATTACTATTGTTTATATATATATATATATATATATATATATATTATATATATATATGAAATTTAACATTATGAAAAAACATATGATGTTTGTTATGTAATTGCTGACAGTACTGTTTCGACCAAATCGATAAGTTGGTCTTCATCAAAGAGCGACATAGATGGGAAGAGAAGATATCCGTTAAAAAAAGACTGTTTACAGAAACGAACGCTGAGTTCAACCCGCTGAAATTTTTGAAAAAATGTATGTTCTGTTTTAAAAAAAAAATAAATTTTATTTTTAATTTTTTAAAAATCAGAAGCATTATAGTTTATAGAAAAACTCAAAAGAGTTTGTTGTAAAAGTTTATATAAAAATGTAAAGTGGTATCAAAATAGTATAGTATATATTTTTCAGCTGTTAAAAAAAAAAAATATACAAGTCCACATGGTAATTTGAAAAAAGATGTTAGAGTTCCAAAATTTACTTGTGGCGTTGATAAGTCCGTAGTTATAGATGAACGGATATCGGTTATAGATTTTTAACGGATATCTTCTCTTCCCATCTATGTCGCTCTTTGATGAAGACCAACTTATCGATTTGGTCGAAACAGCACTGTCAGCAATTACATAACAAACATCATATGTTTTTTCATAATGTTAAATTTCATACTGTCGGATTAATTTCCATCTATTTTTCATATATATATATATATATATAATATATATATATATATATATATAATATATGTGTGTGTGTGTGTGTGTGTGTGTGTGTGTTGTGTGTGTGTGTGTGTAAGGTATCCAAATGACTGGTAATAAGGGATGATTCCACCCGGGATCCTCAAAATCTCACTGTATAACCACACTGTATATTCTTGTAGGTGCAAAAATATAATCCCTAAAGAGAGCTCAATGTATAATAATCAATAAATTAGATTATATGCAGAGCAATATTTAACTTTCAAAGAAAGAAACATCTTAACAAATCGTCATTCCGTAATAAATTTATTTCGACCAGAAGCTAAAAAGGCTTTAAATTATTTTTTTTAATTCTAAAAATCGTTAAGAGTCCAGACTCTTCAGACGGATTTCACAAAATGAAGGAATTCACCTAAAGACAGTTTAGCCAAAAGATTCAGGTTAGACAGCAAGTATAAGGTTAAAATTCTAAGTCTATGAAAGAGATACAAAGTATATATATATATATATATATATATATATATATATATATTATATATATATATTCAGAAATATTCTGACGAGGAGATCCTTATCTCGAAATATTAAGAATTTTGCATGTGTGTGGTTTCAGCAGATACACCTTATTTTTTCAGAAATATTCTGACGAGGAGATCCTTATCTCGAAATATATTCTGACGAGGAGATCTGAAAAAATAAGGTGTATCTATGGAACCACACACATGCAAAATTCTTAATATTTCGAGATAAGGATCTCCTCGTCAGAATATTTCTGAAAAAATAAGGTGTATCTGCTGAAACCACACACATGCATATATATATATATATATATATATATATATATATATTATATATATATATATTGCACAAGTCCACCTGTTTTTTATCATTATTTATTCTTTGTGAAGAATAGAGGTGGCGGAATTCATCATGAAAGACCGGCACATCGGTAGCGCTCAAGTGTGAGTAAATGGTATAGTCTATAAAACAATGTTATGGAACAGCAAGCAGAAGTAAGCTCTGTGGGGGGGGGTCGAATCCATCTTCTGGGGGGGGGACGATACAATGCGTTTCGTTCCGCTTGCATCGGCAATCCGTGTTTTTTTCTTT
>CM042181.1:2344302-2349302 GCA_023376005.1 Doryteuthis pealeii | reverse complement strand
TATGATGTTCTTTAAAAGTAAAAGATTTTTTTTTAAATAATAATTATTATTTTTAATTTTATTTTAATTTTCCAGCTCTCCTACGCGGACACGAACCCGCTACTGTCCGATCGGAAGGAATACGAGAATTTTTATAGAACAGTTCCGAGTGACAGCGACTTTAATCCTGCACGGTTGGCATTACTGCGGGAATTCAAGTGGAAACGAGTTGGCACTATTTACGAAGACACATCCGAACATGCCCAGGTAAGTCTGATCTTTATAATTTTACTAGAAGCGGCTACCCGGCGAAACCTAGGTAAAGAAGAAAAAAAGTGGTTTAATGATTAGCTTGTCTGGCAGATCCATTTTTATAGTTCTGTAGGGTTCAAGGATATATATATATATATATATATATATATATATATATTATAACTGGTTGAAACAAACAACTGCGACAAGGGTGTTAAGCATCTATTAATAATGGAGATTCGCTTCCGGTTTTTGTCTGTAACAAAAAATACGTCACTGCTTACGTCACACTACGTCATAAAATAGAATAAATACACTCAAAATTTGAGCATGCAATGTTAGACAGTCCTCATTGGGTTTTTTAAACAAGTTTTAATAAATAAATAATGGAGATTCGCTTCCGGTTTAGTCTATTAGTTTAGACGATAACCATTACACTACGAGCGCCCAGTCGGCTGGGGCGTTAGAATGCAACGACTGCACCTCTGCAGAGGGGTAAGACTCCCCCAATGGGACCACTTGTTGGCCGTGGGTGGCGACCTGTGTTGCTTAAGGATAGAGCCCAGGTGGATGAGCAGTCTATGACTTGCAATACTCCGCTTTGGTCCTAACTTGGGCTAGACGGGCGGTCGGAGAGGCCCCCTCCGATCAATCGGCTGGTCACATCAAGCCCTAAAACCTATATAATTTTCCCAACCCTATTGCCCTTATGTCAAGCCCCAACCCCTTTTTATCATATGGGTGCTAGAAGGCGGTGACTGCGGGTATACATATCCTGGGAATGACGTTAAACTCTATCTGATGGTGAGGTTCCAGTTCTGGAGGTTTGGGGAATGTGGAGCTCCCCTTCATCACCATTGCTCCCTGGTCCACTCTGACCCGGAGTGGTAGTACCTGTTGGGGTCCCATCTATGGGTTAAATAGGAAAATGTATTTATAAAAAAATTGTATTATGCATTAAGAATGAATTCATATCAAAACTTTATCGGCATTAAATGACCCACTGAGGTTGATATGCCGTAAAACAAAACCAACCAAACCAAACCATTACACGACGAGCGCCCATATTTATATAGGTAATAGTTTATCTTTAAAGATTATCCGATTAGGATTATCACTGAACTGTTTTTTAGTTCACAAACCCACAGTTGGCGGCGAACCTGTGAATCTATTGCGACGACCAGCTGTGAACATTTCGCGAAAACGGAGTTCTGTTTACGCCGTCGGACAAACGTAGCGCACAGACAGCTCACTTAATTCATTTTTTATTTATGTCAGTGATCGCACACTGTCTTTCGCTAAAGGTAATTTAAGTTTTACATAACAACGATATCAGGTGAGAATTAATAAAAGTTAAAATAATGAGGATGAATTAGATTGTCATTTTTTAAAGAAAAAGAAGTTCGTTCAGTGGTACCTTGACATACGAGTTTAATTCGTTCTGCACCTAAATCCATTTCCTCGTATGTCAAATCAATTTTCTCCACTGAAATTAACGGAAATCTCATTAATCCGTTTAAGTTAAGTCCGTGATAAAACAAATACAAAGTGCTCAATACAAAGTGCTCAATACAAAGTAGAGGAAATGTATTCAAGAAATGGATACAATAGAAACCTACTCAAGTTTCATCGTTAGAATCATCAGGGTTAAATCCACTGAATTAATCGAGTTACCGATTAATTGCAGCTGATCACACGTATGTTCATTGAATAAGATTTTACTTTGAATGAGATTATATATATATATATATATATATATATATATATATAGAGAGAGAGAGAGAGGGGGGGAGAGAGAGAAAAACAGACAGACTGACAGAGAGACAGAGACAGACAGAGACAGACTGACAGACAGAGATAGACAGAGAGATAGGTAAACAGACAGATAGAAATAGATATATAGACAGACAGAGAGAAAGACAGATATATAGAGAGAGGAATATCGGGAAAGAAACAGACAGACAGAGTGATATGTTTTCTCTCAACAAATAAATATGCCACTCCTTCAGACATTTCCCATCCTTTCTTTTGTAGCTTAGGAAATACTTTGAAAACATTTTTTTTAAACTTTCGAAAAAACTTTTATCACACAAACTTTTTTCCCGGCGCCGACCTGAGGTAGAAATTAATTGAGAACAACATTTTCTCGCCTATACGATCTTCAGACTGTGTGGTGTAATGGTTAAAGTCATGGGAAATGGACTCGCCACCCCGAGTTCAAATCCTGGATGTGGTGATTGCATTTCACCTAGTGCTAATACCCTTGGGAAAGGTATGAATCCTACTCTCCCTCCAACTATGGGTAAATAGTAGGGCAGACCGGGCTCTTTAACCTTGGTTAGGCAACCGGTCTAGGAGAAGGAAAACTCTGAATTCAAACCTGGTAAACTCCGCTTAAGAAATTGACTTTGTGTCGCATCCTGCTCGTGCGGAGGGGTTGGTAAATATATATACGATCTTCAGACCAAGTTTTGTTCAGACGATTGCATAGACATAGATATAGACAAGAAACGGTCACTTACCAGGTGCCGATGACTCCATGTCCATGCTACCTTAACTTATATATATATATATATATATATATATATATATATATATTATTATATATGGTCATTCACAGACACGTGTTTCGACTTATCAAGTCTCTTCAGTGTAGCTAAACATTTTGTAAGCTACCTACAACCGGAATTGAAATCCGATCGGCTGGGTATATATACATATATAAGTTAAGGTAGCGTGGACATGTCTTCACTTACAGAATGGGAAGGGGATTTTAACTGTTTTAATACACACCTCGCATTGTGTGTAAAAGCCGTCACAGAGTGCTCCATTCCTTATATAGAAGAGCGTTGCGTTTACGTTGGCGGCTGTCAGCGAGATCCCCACCCCAGAGTGCTCAACCCTAGGGGATGCGGAGCGTATATAGGGTAATCCACAGACACATGTTTCGACTTATCAAGTCTCTTCAGTGTGGCTAGACATTTTGTAAGCTACCTACAGCCGGAATTGAAATTCGATCGGCTGGGTGTCAGTCTGGGCACCTTAACCATTAGGCTGTCTTCACTTACAGAATGGGAAGGAAATTTTAACGGTTTTAATACACACATCGCTTTGTGTGTTAAGGCCGTCACAGAGTGCCCCATTCCTTATATAGAAGAGCGTCGCGTTTACGCTTGAGTTGGCGGCCGTCAGCGAAATCCCCAGAGCGCTCAACCCTAGGGGATGGGGAGCGTATATAGGGTCATCCACATTTCTCATTTATTCTCTATCATTCTCTCTCTCTCTCTCTCTCTCTATATATATATATATAGTATATATATATAAATATAATATATATATATATATATATATATATGTATGCCCCTAAAGCTATAATATATGCTCCTAAACTCTTTGTAAGGGAATTTAGCTGACGGTCACCGCATTCGCTTAAGCAAGGCTCTCTGTTATTAACGGATTTCAATGCTCGAGTGACCGTGACATATATACCTATGTATGTATTTATTAGTTAAAATTCTGCTTCTTACTTGAAAGTCGATGGGTTAAAGACTCCGATTGAAAAATCAGTCGGGTTTCACTTGCGGCTAGAGTTTGCTAAGTCTACCCACACTGATGAGACGTGATACGTCGAATCAGGGTGTCTATGGATGACTATATATGTGGATTACTTATTTATTATATATATACTCCCAGTAATTGTGGATTAATTATTTATTATATATATATATATAATATATATATATATATATATAATCCAAAATCCGGAGAAAGAAATCTTCCTTACGACATAGGCGAGATTTTTTTAAACGTCTGGCAGTTTGCAGAGCTCAATGTACTCTTATTTGTTAGAGTCACAAAGCACAGAGCAACTTTATATATACTATAGCAAATATATGCACCCTCCGGGTACAAGTATTTAAGTTTTAATATAATAAAATATCATATTAAATTAGAAAGCCTAATGAAACTGAATACAAATGCAGATAGAAAGATTTGGAACAGAGGGGGTATGATTGAAAAATAGAACAACTTTGACACTAACTCTTCATCATTTTCATTACTCCCGTCTTTCTTTGGGTAAATTTTCCCTAATTTAATCTATTTAGTTAATAGGAATAAAGAATAAATTACAGTTATTTCTTCTTGTTAATGGATTTCTTTTAAGATTTATTGAAGAGATTTTTGCTCATATTCAAAAAAGATACACCAAACAATTAGAAATCAGAAATATTAAGCACATATTTATTAAAAATCAAATGTTTTAAGATCAATATGCAAATTTAGCCTTCCATTCACACTGTAAAACTGCTAATTTTGTTGTATATATAATACAGATTGTATGTTATTGTATGCAGATATGGTCAACAGTCTTAATGATGTAAAACAATTTGGTTAATAATTGAAGGTTTAAATACAAAAATAAAATCATGAAGAATGTAGGCTTGTAAATAACGTAAGGGAATTGTGACTTGAGTAGTAACATCAGTTTCGGTTACATACAGCTGAAAACAACACAATATCCATTAATAATAAGATATTATAATATATATATATAATAAGTTGTCGGGGTGGCTTTTTTGACGTATTAGCGGAGAGTGGAAGGGGTCTATCTCCTTTTCGTTTAGTGCAATTCCAGGGAGATTGTTTTTGGTTTTGAGGTGGAGTGTCAGTTCCCCACTTTACTTTTCAGTTCCCCGACTTTACGGGAACAGATCCGATGCCGAAGTTGGTGCTAACTCGTGCGCTGAGTAAGACTGGGACCGTTAAGA
>CM042181.1:2336619-2344202 GCA_023376005.1 Doryteuthis pealeii | reverse complement strand
ATTTAGGTGCCAGAACGAATTAAAACTCGTATGTCAAGGTACCACTGAACGATCTTCTTTTTCTTCAAAAAATGACAATCTAATTCATCTTCATTATTTTAACTTTTATTAATTCTCACCTGATATCGTTGTTATGTAAAACTTAAATTACCTTTAGCGAAAGACAGTGTGCGATCACTGACATAAATAAAAAATGAATTAAGTGAGCTGTCTGTGCGCTACGTTTGTCCGACGGCGTAAACAGAACTCCGTTTTCGCGAAATGTTCACAGCTGGTCGTCGCAATAGATTCACAGGTTCGCCGCCAACTGTGGGTTTGTGAACTAAAAAACAGTTCAGTGATAATCCTAATCGGATAATCTTTAAAGATAAACTATTACCTATATAAATATGGGCGCTCGTAGTGTAATGGTTTGGTTTGGTTTGGTTTTACGGCATATCAACCTCAGTGGGTCATTTAATGCCGATAAAGTTTTGATATGAATTCATTCTTAATGCATAATACAATTTTTTTATAAATACATTTTTCTATTTAACCCATAGATGGGACTCTAACAGGTACTACCACTCCGGGTCAGAGTGGACCAGGGAGCAATGGTGATGAAGGGGTGCTCCACATTCCTCAAACCTCCAGAACTGGAACCTCACCATCAGATAGAGTTTAACGTCATTCCCAGGATATGTATACCCGCAGTCATCGCCTTCTAGCACCCATATGATAAAAAGGGGTTGGGGCTTGACATAAGGGTAATAGGGTTGGGAAAATTATATAGGTTTTAGGGCTTGATGTGACCAGCCGATTGATCGGAGGGGGCCTCTCCGACCGCCCGTCTAGCCCAAGATAGGACCAAAGCGGAGTATTGCAAGTCATAGACTGCTCATCCACCTGGGCTCTATCCTTAAGCAACACAGGTCGCCACCCACGGCCAACAAGTGGTCCCATTGGGGGAGTCTTACCCCTCTGCAGAGGTGCAGTCGTTGCATTCTAACGCCCCAGCCGACTGGGCGCTCGTAGTGTAATGGTTATCGTCTAAACTAATAGACTAAACCGGAAGCGAATCTCCATTATTTATTTATTAAAACTTGTTTAAAAACCCAATGAGGACTGTCTAACATTGCATGCTCAAATTTTGAGTGTATTTATTCTATGTTATGACGTAGTATGACGTAAGCAGTGACGTAGTTTTTGTTACAGACAAAAACCGGAAGCGAATCTCCATTATTAATAGATGCTTAACACCCTTGTCGGAGTTGTTTGTTTCAACCAGTTATAATATATATATATATATATATATATATATATATATATATATATATATATATATATATTATAACCTTGGACCCTACAGAACTATAAAAATGGATCTGCCAGACAAGCTAATCATTAAACCACTTTTTTTCTTCTTTACCTAGGTTTCGCCGGGTAGCCGCTTCTAGTAAAATTATAAAGATCAGACTTACCTGGGCATGTTCGGATGTGTCTTCGTAAATAGTGCCAACTCGTTTCCACTTGAATTCGCGCAGTAATGCCAACCGTGCAGGATTAAAGTCGCTGTCACTCGGAACTGTTCTATAAAAATTCTCGTATTCCTTCCGATCGGACAGTAGCGGGTTCGTGTCCGCGTAGGAGAGCTGGAAAATTTAAAAAAAAAAAATTATTATTATTTTTTTTTTTTTAGAAATTTTTTACTTTTAAAGAACATCATATTTAAATTTGAAGAAAAAAAATTAAAATTTTCCACTAAATTTCATAATTGAGAGATTTTTCGATTATTTTTTTTTTTATCAAACTTCATATTTGAATTAAAAAAAAAAAATCAAAAACTTTTATTAAATCTTACAAACAAATAATTGAGATATTTTTCGATTATTTTTACTGAACCTCATATCTAAATTTAAAAAAATCAAAATTTATTATTAAATCATATAAACCTCACAATCGAGGTATTTTTTATTATTTTTACCGAACCTCATATCTAATTAAAGATATCAAAACTTTTTACTAAATCTCATGAACTTAATAATTGAGATATTTTTTCAAATTTTTTTTTAACGAACCTCATATTTGATATTTTTCGAAAAATCAATTTTTTTTTTTGCTAAATCTTATAAACTTATGTATATTTAATACCTCAGAATTGAAGTTTTATTTTTGATTATTTTTTATATTTTTGTATTTGAATTCATTTGAAAATCAAAAATTTTCCCAGATCTTTTAGACCTTATAATTGATATACTTTTTTTTATATACTTTTTCGGTTATTTTTTTACCGGTTATTTTTTTTACCGAACCTCATATCTGAATTTAAAAAAATTAAAATTTATTACTAAATCTTATAAATTGAGATTCTTTTTCGATAAATTTTTTTACCGATTCTCATATCTAAATTTGAAGAAGAAAAAAACATTTATTATCTCATAAATCTCATAATTGAGATTTTTTTCGGTTATTTTTTACCAAACCTCATATCAGATTTATGAAAAATTCTAAACATTTTACTAAATTTTCTAAACCTCATAATCGAAGTATTTTTTCAAAACATTTTACTAAATGTTATGAACTTAATAATTAAGATATATTTTCTAAACTCGCATTTGAATTTATTTAAAAATCTAAACTTTTACCAGATTTCGATTATTTTTTACCGAACCTCATATGTAAATTAAAGAAAAATCAAAATTTATTACTAAATCGTATAAACCAAATGATTGAGATATTTTTTCGATTATTTTTTACCGAACCTCATATCTCAATTTAAAAAAAAAATCAAAATTTATTACTAAATCGTATAAACCAAATAATTGAGATACTTTTTCGATTATTTTTTTTTACCGAACCTCATATCTCAATTTTAAAAAAAAATCAAAATTTATTACTAAATCGTATAAACCAAATAATTGAGATATATTTCGATTATTTTTTTTACCGAACCTCATATCTAAATTAAAAAAAAAAAATCAAAACCCTTTACTAAATCTTATGAACTTAATATTGAGATATATTTTTAATTATTATTTACCGAACCTTATATTCAATATTTTTCGAAAAATCAATTTTTTTTTTACTAAATCTTATAAACTTATATATGTTTAATACCTCATAATTTAGTGGGTTTTTTTTCGATTATTTTTTTTATCGAACCTAGTATTTGAATTCATTTGAAAATCAAAAACTTTTCCCAGATCTTTTAGACCTTATAATTAAGTTACTTTTTCGGGTTTTTTTTTTTTTTTACTGAACCTTATATCTAAAAAAAAAAGAAATAAAAATTACTATATCTTATAAACCTACTCATAATTGGTATATTTTTCGATTATTTTTTCCGAACCTCATATATAAATTTAAAAAAAAGAAATCAAAAATTATTACTACTAGCAAATATATGCACCCTCCGGGTGCAAGTATTTAAGTTTTAATGTAATAAAATATTGTATTAAATTAGAAAGGCTAATGAAACTGAATAAAAATGCAGATAACATGATTTGGAATAGAGGGGGTATGATTGAAAAATAGAACAACTTTGAAACTAACTCTTTCATCATTTTCAATTACTCCTATTCCTAATTTAACTATTTAGTTAAAATAGGAAGTAAAGAATAATATTACAGTTATTTCTTTTTGTTAAGGGATTTCTTTTAAGATTTATTGAAGAGGATTTTGCTCATATTCAATAAGATAAAACTAAACAATTAGAAATCAATAATATTAAGCACATATTTATTAAAATCAAATTTTTTAAGATCAATATGCAAATTAGCGTTCCCGTTCACATTGTAAACCGCTATTTTGTTGTATATATAAATACAACTGCATGTTATTTGTATGTAAATATGGTCAACAGTCTTAATGATGTAAAACAATTTTATTAATAATTGAGGTTTAAATAAAAATAAAATCATGGAGAATGGGATGTACATAACAAAGGGAATTGTGGTTTGTATAGTAATATAGTTTCGGTTACAGACAGAAAAACATACAATCTCCATTATAATAAGATATCTTATGAACCTTATAATTGAGACGTTTTTTGGTTATTTTTTTTTTACCGAACCTCACATTTAATTGGCAACAGGTGTGTGCATGCGCGCACACATAAACATGTATTTACACCTATATATACACAAGGGCCGGGTTAGCTCAGTTGGTAGAGCGTTCGGCTAGAAACCACAAGGTTCCTAGTTCGATACCGGCCCTCGCCAACTCAGCGTATGAGTAGCACAGGGATCTATGCGGTAAAGTAAGGAGCTGATGGCAGGTGTGGCACTCCACCTCAGACGCTAAAAAATAATCTCCTTGGTCTAGCGCTATTGAAAAGGGGATAGACTCCCTCGCTGCATGGCTGATACCGACATTAGGCCGCCCAACGACTTTACTTTTACTTATACGCACTAATGAATATATACAAGTTATGCACACCTATGTATACATACAAGTTATATACATTTATGCTGCATATTAAGAAAATTGAAAAAACACAGGTTTGAATAAGTTGAGTATCAAGTTTATTAGCCGACGCTGCAGTGTTTCGATCTAGCGTCGGCTAATAAACTTACCACTCAATTTATTTAAACTTGTGTTTTTCAATTTTTTTTTATATACAACATACCGTCGGATTCATTTCCATCTCTTCACATATACATTTATAACTTTTAAAATTTACCACGATTGGGATTGCAGAAGTAACAATGTTATTTACTTAGTAGATTTCACACGTTGCCAAAACCAATATATTGAAATGTCAGAATGGCCATTAACATTCTAGAATAAACAACTACAAAACTGAGAATTAGATCTTCCGATTGAAACAAACTACTCCCTGTAGAATAACATTTCCGCTCAAGCAACCATAAATTCAACAGAGATGAAAAAAGAATCACTATTAAAGGATTAAAATAATATTTGGACAACATGACGATAATAACAGAGACACCAGAAGATGAATGGATAAAACATCTACAAACACTGACCCCAAGTGGCTTTAACAAAAAAACTAAATGATCCTAAAAACACAGATAGGAAACAGATCGGACAAATGAGAAGTGTCATAAACAGTTAAATAAACAAATATCTATGTGAAATATTAAACTGTCATGGCTGAACGTCTCTCCCAAGGGGAGTGATTCAACGATCTGACAAATATTATCACCCCCAGGCATTGTTTTGTACGTGTGCTCCCAAGCGTTACGCAGTCATGGTAAGCCTAGGTACCGAAACGACTGAATTCTAATATATATATATATATATATATATATATATATATATATATATATATATATAATGAAATTTGAAAAAACAAGTGTTCCAAAAATGAGATGAATTTATTTATCGACGGTTAAACGTTTCGGTTTCTGTAAACCATCATCAGGATGTATTAAGGGATGAAGATAGTGATGGAAATTTTATAGATGACAGGAGATAAAATTTGTTGAATGCGTTTCTTCGAGTTACGTCACGCGTCATGACATCTTCGCGTGTGCGGATCGCGACTCGTCTTTCAAAAATATAACGCTGAACAAATACAGTTACACAACAACAACAACAAAAAATTATAAAGATTTTTATATCCTGTCATCTATAAAACATCCATCAATATCTTCACCCCTTAATACATCCCGATGAATGTTTAAAAAAACCGAAACGTTTAAGCGTCGATAAATAAATTAATCTCATTTTTGGTACACTTGTTTTTTCAAATTTCTTAATATTGTCGGATTTATTTCCATATTTACTCCCATTATATATATATATATAATATATATATATATATATATATATATATATATATATATATAATATATAATGAATAGTGAATGAAAAAATGAGAAAAGTATTGGCATGAAAAGGTGCTCAATGCTAATAAAGCAGAGCAGATTTATAATTAATGGTAATATTATGGTTTCACACTCATAACTTAAAGTTTCTTGGTAGTCCAATCATCAGATGAGAAGTGGTTGAGATGTCAAAAACCAGTCGTGAAATGGTTGAGATGTTAAAAATCAAATTTTTTAGCGTTTATATGAAGCGTTTTTCACGCGATGGGAAATGTAAAGCTAAAAATTGTTTTTTTAAACTGTGGCTTGTTTAACGTTTATGTGACGTGGATTGTATTCACGTGATGTAATGTCATGACGTTAAATTTGTATTTAAAAAACATTATAATCAAACAAACCTTTTTTTAGAAAAAAACAAAAACAAAAGATGTTTCACTACCGACTAGAAGAAGATATAAGAATTCGGCGGATAAGCAACACCAGATAATCAGAATTTACATTTTTGCATAATTTTCAACCAGAAGGTATTGCAAAAGATAAATCCAGCCACACTAATGTGTGGATGACTATATATATATATATATATATATATATATATATATATATATATATATATATATATGCGTGTGTGTGTGTGTGTGTGTGTGTGTGTGTAAGGTATCCAAAACTGGTAGTAAAGGATGATTCTACATTTTTTCTAAAAACTTTCTATACACATACTGTCGGATTCACTTCCATTTTTTTATTATAATATATATATATATATATATATATATATATATATATATATATATATATATGAGGGAAAAAATGAGTAAAGAAAAAGAAATGTAGATGGATAAAAATGAATTTTATCGATATCACTTTTAATCGATATCACGTACACATGTGTTTCGGTCTGTTTATCAAAATGTATACGGATTTACTTTATTATTATTATTAAAATAATCAGATGGAGTTGAAATGATGATGATAATAATAACGTAAATCCGTATACATGTTGATAAACAGACCGAAACACATGTGTAAGTGATATCGATTAAAAGTGATATCGATAAGATTCATTTTTATCCATCTACATTTCTTTTCTTTACTCATTTTTCCTCATATTGTCGGATTCATTTCCCATTCTCACACACACCACACACACACACACACACACACACACACACACACACACACATATATATATATATATATATATATATATATATATATATTTATGAGAGAGAGAGAAAAAGAAAGAAAGAGAGATGGAGAGAGGGGGAGAGAGAACCTTATATTCAAAGATATCACGTGTACTATTCCCGCTTCATCTCATAAAAAGATACCATTGGATCCATTAATCTCAGGGATAATAATAAAGCCCTACCCCTACCCTTAATCTTCCACCCAGGCGAATCGGCAAAGAGGAAATCTGTGTGGGTGGTTGGAAAAAGAAAGAAAAAAAAAACACGGATTGCCGATGCAAGCGGAACGAAACGCATTGTATCGTCCCCCCCACCGCCACCACCACCACCACCGGAAGATGGATTCGACCCCCCCCCCCACCCGCAGAGATTACTTATGCTTGCTGTTCCATAACATTGTTTTATAGACTATACCATTTACTCACACTTGAGCGCTACCGATGTGCCGGTCTTTCATGATGAATTCCGCCAACTCTATTCTTCACAAAGAATAAATAATTATAAAAAACAGGTGGACTTGTGCCAATGTATATATATATATATATATATATATATATATATATATATATGCATGTGTGTGCTTTCAGCAGATACACCTTATTTTTCAGAAATATTCTGACGA
>CM042181.1:2325817-2331519 GCA_023376005.1 Doryteuthis pealeii | reverse complement strand
ACGGAGAGATTTATTATTATTATTATATTATATTATTTATTATTATTTTTTCACTCCTTTTGAGATTTCACATCAGCGTTAGCTATCACTCAGACTCCAGTGAAAGACCATCAGCTAATGCTGATGAGAAAACTCAAAAGGAGTAAATAACAATAAATAATAATAATAATAATAATAATAATAATAATAATAATAATTATTATTATTATTATTTACTTAATTATTTGTTGTTTTTTAATTTCTCTCCAACAATGGTACAGGAGGATTTAAAGTGTTTAAAGACACGTTTCTTTTAATAATTTTTTTAGTTGCTGATCGTACACTTTCTCCTGTTGCCTGATACTACACTTAGAAAAACAGTCATATCGTTCGTTAGGGAAGAGATATTTCCCTCAACAATTATTATTATTATTATTATTATTATTATTATTATTATTATTATAAATTCGCCTCTAATGAGGCAATTTTGCGGACATTAGGTATAAATGAAATGTCAATGTATAATGCTCGTCATTAGATGATCAAATTTAATGGTGATACAAAGCGAAAGTATATTAATTATGGAAGCCTATAGAGGACAAAAAATAATAAAGAAACAGAGGTAAAGTGTATGTGATGTGTATGTGGGGGGTGTATGTGTGCTCATAGATGAAAGATAATTGAAATCATTGAATAATTACATTGATTCCACTTTTACCGTCCGGGGAAATATCTTCTTCATCTTCATCTTTTTTTTTTTATGGAGTATTAATCTACTCATTTGTAATTACATCAGACAGGGAAAAATAAATAGCATATTGTCTTGTTAAACAATTGAATATTGAACTGTATAATTGGAGATGATTCGAATATCTATCTATCTATCTATCTGCGCCTGATTCTATCTATCTATCTATCTATCTCTCTCTCTCTATATATATATATATGTATGTATCAATCTAAGTCTGGTTATATATATATATGTATCAATCTAAGTCTGGTTCTATCTATCTATCCATCTACGCCTGGTTCTATCTATCTATCTATCTGTATATATATATATATATATATATATATATATATATATTCATCTATCAATCAATCTAAGTCTGGTTCTATATATCTATCTATCCATCTACACCTGTTTCTATCTATCTATCTATCTACACCTGGTTCTATCTATCTATCTATCTACACCTGGTTCTATCTATCTATCTACACTGGTTCTATCTATCTATCTATCTATCTAATCTATATATATATATATATATATATATATATATATATATATATATATTCATCTTTCAATCAAAGTCTGGTTCTATCTATCTATCTATCTATCCCACCTCTCTCTCCCCCTCTCTCTCTCTCTCTCTGTCTATATCTCTCTATCTATCTATCTTTCTCTCGATCAATATTTCTTAATCCTTTTAAATTCATCTCTCTGGGTTCATGTATATTTCAACCAGTCTGCCTGTCTGTATGTATGTATGTATGTATCTATCTATCTATCTATCTATTCATCTATCTATTTGTCTATCTATCTTTTTTTATTTCTTTCTTTCTCATTATATTTAAATCTATGTATCTATCTATTTTTACCTGGTTCTATCTATCTATCTATCTATATATATATATATATATATCTATCCCAACTCTCTATCTATCTATCTATCGGTGTAGATTTATCTCCCTATGTTTACATTTATTTCAACCTATTTCTTTCTTTCTTTATTTCTTTCTATCTATCTATTTCCTTATATCTAAATCTATTTATCTATTCATATTCATATTCATGTACCTGTGTTCATATCAATTTTCAATATGTTGGTATATATATATATATATATATATATATATATATATATATATTATATATATATATATATATATATAAATGGATTCTCCCGTCGATTTTCGCCGCATGAGGGTTCATACAATGAACACCAACACAGTGATTTGTTTATAGTGGTGAAGGCTTGTGTTGGACCATCCACACTTTTTGGCTCAGTCGATAGGAAAGAATTGGTGCACAAGGAATGCCACAAACCCAATCAACGACTGACCTCAGGAATTTTGAATTCAGAGTTTTCCCTCTCCTAGACTGCTTACCTACCCAAGGTTAAAGAGCCCAGTCTGCCCTACAATTTTGCCCATAGCTGGAGGGAGAATATATAGATTCATACCTTTCCCAATGGTATTAGCGTTATGTCAAATGCAAACAGCATTGTCTGGGATTTGAACTCGGATGGACAATTCCGTTTCCTACGACTCTAACCATTATGTCACGCGCTTCCACACACACACACACACACACACACACACACACACACACATATATTATATATATATAATATATATATATATATATAACCTCAAGCAACACAAAAACCTCGAATAACACAAAAATGTAAACAGAAACATTTACCACCCATCCTACGAACCATCCAATTAAAACGAGCAAGACATACTGTACACAACTGGAGAATTAAGGGCGACCTCATAAGCCAGGTTCTCCCATGTATTCCGTGGCGTAACGGTTATCGTCGTAAAAAATTGAAAGGCTGTTATTGGTCAGTAAAATACGTTTATTTCTATATGTGGAGTTAAACCAGGGAGAGTTTTTCTTTCTTTCTTTCTTATTATATTTTTCTGTATAGCATGTCCTTTTCCTTCCATTTCTTTCTTTATGATAAAGATGGGATGGTCTATTATTTAACTGTGGTGATGACACTCAAGAGAAATAAGAATTCAGTGGATAAGTGACACCAGATGATCAGTATTTACTTTTTTGCATTTCGTCTTCGACAATTTGGACAATGTCATTTTCAACCTGAGGATGTTGCAAGATGATGAGGGTCGGAAGATTAATGAACAAGAGTATATATATATATATATATATATATATATATATATATATATATATATAGCCTAAGTGGGTTCATATGGAAGATGTGCTGTTGCTCTATGAGCAGATTCCCCCTTTCCACACTACCGCTGTGATGCTCCCTGAATGTTTGATGACAAGATCGGATAGACATTTTGGACCAGTTCCAAGAGCAGTCGACCAGAAATTATCCCCGAAAATTGACTAAAACAGAAGATACTAGATATCTTCTAATATCCTCTCCATCACACTGGTAAGTCTCTCAAACTTGACTCTATACATAGGAGGGTTATTTTTATTGTTAGTCATTGTTTTGTTGTTAAATAAACCATTAGAATTGAATTGTTTTAATCAATTTATTTGTTGCTGTTAGTCTTAGAATAAATGCTATATAACACTTTGCTGTTATTTGATAACCTTTTTACAACGCAAATAACCCGAGAGATATATTTTTAAATGTCAGTATAGATGACATTTTGTCTTTCCTGAAATAAATAAAATTATACAAAAAATAACAATAAACTTGAACTTTTCCGTATAAATTTAACACTCTAAGCGATTCCGTTGTGACTGAGTTATTAAATAACAACAATGAAATTCGGGGGAAATGTTGACATAGCTTCTATTACCTTTGGTACAAAATAGATTGATTGATAGATAGATAGATAGATAGATAGATTTGGGCAGATTGAAATAGATAGAGAGATAGATAGATTTGGGCAGATTGAAATAGATAGATAGATAGATAGATAGATAGATTTGGGCAGATTGAAATAGATAGATAGATTTGGGCAGATTGAAATAGATAGAGAGATAGATAATGTGAGACGAAGAAGATTAAATAGATAGATAGATAGATAGATAATGTGAGATTAGGAAAATTAAATAGATAGATAGATAGAAATATAGATACATTTGGTAAGATTGAAATAGATAGATAGATAGATAGATAGATATGGGTAGATTTGAATGGATAGATAGATAGATAGATTGAAAGATTTATTCATTAATTCAGTCCAACGTGTAGCTCTGCAACAATAGTCATTAAAATCCCTGGAGCAAGACTAGCTACTACTCGACTAATACTCTCGTGTAGTCCGTATTATTTATATTATAGAAATTAGTTTTATTCTAGGTTTATTCTAAAATTGTCGTGTCTGAGTTAACAAAGAACATTGAAATCTGAAAGAAATGAATTTGTTACAAAAGATATAAATAATATAGAGCCCAACACGCAGCTCTTTAACAAGAGTAATACTATCTCTGTAACAAGACTAGCTACTACTTTACTACTCGCCTAATACCCTTATGTAGTCTGTATTATTTAACATAGGTTTATTACCCTTTAGTACAAAGATACATGTAAGATAGAGTCCAATGAGCAGCTCTTTAACAGGAATAATAAAGGCATCTGTAACAAGACTAGCTACTACTTGACTAATACCCTCGTGTAATTCTTATTGACTATGTCTTTCGTTGGACGAGTCCAACTCGTGTAATCCTTATTGATTATGTCTTTCGTTGGACGAGTCCAACATTCTTGTTGGGGAAATATCTTCCTTTAAAGCAGATTCCCAACTTATCTAGAAAATGCAAAATTGTCAAAATCAAGAAAAATCCATGGAAGAAGGCATAATAATAAATCGGACCACCGTCTCAATTTACTGCTTGGCTTAAAATAACCCTAGACGGGTTGAAGTAACTTTAAAAATCAATCAATCAATGAATAAGTTCTCTGCGGACACTGGGTTCCGTGTGAAGGAAGAGCCTAGAGAAATCGTAGATAGGGACAGATGGTGAGAGAAACAATAAGAAATCCATGGATTGATGATTGATTTATAGAACAACAGTAGAAACGAAGATTTATACCAGGGAGCCAATTAAAAAGTTCCAATCAGATCAATATTAACTGAGATAGGATCGATATTTGAAAACCTCTCCGGCTGCCGGGATAAGTATCGGATTTATGTCATTTGGAGAACGACCAATGCTAATATAACTACTTAGCGTTACGGTTATCGTCGTACGAAATAGAAATGCTGTTATTAGACAATGTTTTTACAACACAAAATATGAGATATTTAAAAATGGCAGTATAAAATTACTGCACAAAGTGATTCACAATCCATTTAGCAACAAATTTATATAAATTTCTATGAAATTTTATATAAATTTATATAAAGATTTATATATAAAGTGTTTATATAAAAATGTATATAGATTTATATAAAATTTATATAAATTTATATAAATATAAAATTTATATAAATTTATATAAAATTATTAATATATATATAGAATTTATATAGATTAAAATTAAAATTTAATATGTAAAATTTATAAATATATATATATATATATATAATATATATATATATATGTTTATATATGTTTATATAAAATTTATATATATATGTTTATATAATATATATAAATGTTTATATAAAATTTATATAAATTTATATAAAATTATATAGTAAAAGTAAGTAAAGTCGTCGGGGTGGCCTAAGGTTGGTATCAGCCAATCAGCGAGGGAGTCTATCCCCCTTTCACTAGCGCTAGACCAAGGAGATTGTTTTGGCATCTGAGGTGGAGCGCCACACCGACCATCAGCTCCTTACTTTACCGCACAGATACCTGTGCTACTCATACGCTGAGTTGTCAAGGACCGGAATCGAACTAGGAACCTTGTCGTTTCTAACCGAGCGCTCTACCGACTGAGCAAACCCGGCCCTTTAAATATGAAATTTATATAAAATTATTAACATATAGATTAAAATTTATATAGATTAAAATTAAAATTTTATATAAATTTATATAAAAATGTATATATATA
>CM042181.1:2315817-2320817 GCA_023376005.1 Doryteuthis pealeii | reverse complement strand
TTCGCCGAAGAGCTTACGGCCGGTTTGTTTACTACTCAATAAACGTCCACTTGCCTACTATGGTAGAGGCGTGTAGTATCATTTGACAGGGTTAATTTCGCAGGGATTGTTCGCTATGTACCGGCGGCCGAACGGATATGGTCTCTGACTATGCCTGTGAAGTCCCGGTTTCGATTCCTGTCGGAGGGGAGTCGTTAGTATACATCGCTGAAAGAGACTTAATAAAGTCGAAACAGTCTGTACGGTGTTCTGCATAGCGAGCCATCCTTTGCCGGGATTAACTTGTCAAGATTATTTTCTATAATTATCGAACTCTATGCGATACATGCATTATAATTGCCTTCAAGCAAAATATAAATATATATAATATATATATATATATATATATATATATGTTGTGAAGTCAACGTATATTTCTTTTAATAGATAAATAAATTTAGATTATGTTACAATATTTTAAATGTTATACGCTTTTAAAGCAATCCTTAAATTCTGTACGTACCCCAAACTATTCGAATATATATATATATATATATATATATATATATATATATATATATATATATATATATATATATATGTGTGTGTATATATGTATATATATATATATATATGGGAGTAAATATGGAAAATAAATCCGACAATATAAAGAAAATTTTGAAAAAACAAGTGTTCCGAAAATGGGATGAATTTAATTATCTATGTTTAAACATTTCGGTTACATTGAACCTTCATCAGGATGTCTCTTGGGGTGAAGAAAATGATGGATGTTTTTATATGTGACAGGAGATGAAAATCTTTTTAGTTATGTAACTGTATTTGATCAGCGTTTTAATTTTTAAAGGCAAGTCGCGATCTACTCACGCGAAGGTGTCATGACGCGTTTCTAGTTAAATAGTGTTAAATAATTACTAAATACCAGGTTTCATTTAATTATTTATTTAGTTATCATTCCCACTTTGTTTCCCTATGTTCTCTTAAAAATAATCAGTCCATTAATACTTTTTCTCGTCTTTTGCATTTCTTCGAGTTGCGTCACGCGTCATGACACCTTCGCGTGAGTAGATCGCGACTTGCCTTTAAAAATTAAAACGCTGATCAAATACAGTTTCATAACTAAAAAGATTTTCATCTCCTGTCACATATAAAAACATCCATCATTTTCTTCACCCCAAGAGACATCCTGATGAAGGTTCAATGTAACCGAAATGTTTTAAACATCGATTATCAAATTCATCCCAATTTCGAAATACTTGTTTTTTCAAATTTTCTTCATATTGTCGGATTTAATTTCCATATTTACTCCCATATATATATATATAATATATTATATATATATATATATATATAATATATATATAATAAATAGTTGGGGTACGTACAGAATTTAAGGATTGCTTTAAAAGCGTATAACATTTAAAATTATAGTAACAGAATCTAAATTTATTCATCTATTATATATACTAGCAAATATATGCACCGTCCGGGTGCAAGTATTTAAGTTTTAATATAATAAAATATCATATTAAATTAGAAAGGCTAATGAAACTGAATAAGTATGCAGATAAAAAGATTTGAACAGAGGGGGTATGATTGAAAATAGAACAACTTTGAAACTAACTCTTCCATCATTTTCCGTTACTCCGTCTTTCATTGATAAATTTTCCTAATTCAACTATTTAGTTAAAATAGAAGTAAAGAATAAAATTACAGTCATTTCTTCTTGTTAATGGATTTCTTTTAAGATTTATCCCCGAGATTTTTGCTCATATTCATAAGATAAAACCAAACAATTAGAAATCAATAATACTAAGCATATATTTATTAAAATCAATTTCTAATATCAATATGCAAATTAGCCTTCCCATTCACACTGTAATTCGCTATTTTGTTGTATATATAAATACAATTGCATGTTATTAGTATGTAGACATGGTCAACACCGGGGGTCCAGTGGCTTCGGCCCTGGATCTTTACAAGTTAATAGCGTCGATCCCAGGGGGCCATCCCCCCAGGCAACACCTGCCCCCTCGATTTAAAGGGGCAGGGCTGGGTTTATTGCCCAGTGCCTGAGGCGCCCCCTTGAGGGGGAATGCCGACGGGATCGACGCAATTTTTTCACTTGCCACCCCATGAGTTCGGCTTGTGGGTGGTCCCACATAAATAGGGCCTTTGTGCCTGACCCGTACAAGTGGGGTACGTGGAAAATATCATGTAGATATGGTCAATAGTCTTAATTTTACTAATAATTGAGGTTTAAATAAAAATAAAATCATGGAGATTCTGGTGTAAATAACAAAGGAATTGTGACTTGTGTAGTTTCGGTTACAGACAGACAAACCACAATCTCCATTATAATAAGATATATATATATATATGCTTATAGTTGCCATAAAAATCAGCTAACTATCCAACCAACCAAACAGCTCCAATGTCTGTGGATTACAGGTTGGAGTAGTCACGTTGTAAGCCATTCTAAGTTAACTCGATTCACAGTGAAGACTTGAGCAATTAATTTTCTACGAGCTTTTGGAAAATGGCGAATATCATGTATGAGAGTGGGCGGGGCGGTGGTGAATATGGAGTGTAGAACTGGTGAGTAGAACGGTGGCGGCGGATGTGCTGGAGGGGTGTGAGGAGGTATCTTCCCCCCGAACTATCCCGAGTAGGAAAAGGCGCAGATGATTTTATAAGATTACCGATATGTGAATGACCTCATAGCAATTTGTCTATCTTTTTCTACGAAGTCCATCGTCGTCTGTCTGATACTGAATTATATCACTTTGATCTTATCAATATATCTATCTATCTATCTATCAATCTATCTATCTATCTATCTATCTCAGCCCAGATCTATGTAAATATGCATGTATGCATTCCTGTATAAGTAGTTATGTTGAAAGATAAATGGAAAGAAAATATTGTATGGATAAAAAGTATTTTTGAGATGCCGACTCGTGTTTCGACCAAGAGTTTGTCTTGTATACATTGTATTCTATTTAGTATTATTTTAAACGGAAAATAGAATAAAATAATCATCATTATCATCATCATGTCGCGCTTTCAGTGCGGATATCCATGACAATCTCTCTCCATCCGTCCCTATCGCTCATCATTCTCGGGAGGTCCTCTATGCAGCATCCTGCATCCGCACAGAGCTGATCAACGTACGTTTTTGCTGGTCGGCCCACGCTGGCTTGTCCAAATTGTGTTCTGTCATAGGGTTTATGGATTTTGGATTGTTTCGATGTCATGGATATCTATCGGTGGCTGTTGACTCATCAATAGGCGCCAGTCTTAGAGATGAGGAGCAGTAGTTTCCTAACTGAACTGTTTGATCCTGGCCGTTGACCGTTTAGGGTTCCTCCGCCCAGCATCATATGAGCCCCGCCATTGTCCCAGTATGGGATCATCTGCCGTTTCTCACATCCACCACGCTGCTACCCATGGCTTCCTTTTTACTGACATTTTGGCTTGTTATTTCATTCTTTTTAATAATAATAGAGAATCATAAAATTTTAGTATACAAAAAATCGGTCTTCTTCTGGGCAAGATATCTTTATATTTGAAAATAAAACGGTGTGAATACAGAGAATTTGAATGTGTTCAAAAAATTAACGTTTTGAAAATTCAAGAGACGCTCTTGGTTTGAATGTTTATTCAATATAAATATTCAGTGATATATAACATTTTTAAAAAAAAGATATTTCGTATATCACTAACCTGCGTATGGATATTGAAACAGAGAGCTGTGGTTTATTATTATTATAAATCTATTAAATTATTTACTTATTTGATATAAATTTCTGTAATTTTAATAACTTAATTTCAATAATAATTAGTTACGTATAGTTCTTGACTTAGAACCGCTAGGTTCCTGGTTCGATACCGGCCCTCGCCAAATCAGCGCATGAGTAGCATAGGGATCTGTACGTTAATGTGGGGGTTGATATTAGGTGTGGCTCACCACCTCATTTTATTTTAATTTTGATTTTAACCCGTCGCTTGCGACGATGACGTCAACATGACTGTTTTCTCCATCGCGTTAGAACACATTCTTCAAGCGATTTCAAAAAAGTTATTTTTTCGAATATCTCAGAAAGTCTCCGTATTCTAAGTTTGATTTAAAACAATTAGGATTTACTCTGACGAAGGTCGCTATTTCTTTGTATACTAAACATTTCTGTAGTTTTTTCTATTCTTGTTATTTTATTTTATTTTGTATTTAAAATAATAATAGATAGAATATATGTATGCATGGATAAACTGTCCGAAACACGTATTAGTAAAATAAAATAAAATAAATCCTATTTTATCCATTCAATATTTTCTTTCCTTTATTCGCTCCCATTTTCAACTTATATAATATATATATATATATTATAAAGAAAATGTAATAAGATAAATAGAAATATTGAGGACTGTCTAATGTTGCATGCTCAAATTTCAAGTGTATTTATTTTATGTTATGACGATTTCGGAGACGGAGAACGAGTATCACCGTACTCATTTGGAAAAAGAGTGAGAGTGTCTTGCCTGTCGGAGTCGAACCCGTGCCCTCCCGAATGCAAATAAATGAGATTTAGGCGCTGGATGGACGCGAGGTGCAATTCAGGTGCCCGATGTTGGGGCCTACACGCGTCCTTCCGAATGCACGAGAATTGTGCACGGGCGCGAGGTTTGACTGATGTGCCTGGATAATAAGGGGAAACGGCAGTATAAGTAGAAGTGGGGTGACGGCAGTAAGGAGTGTTGCGACTTCAGCTGCTGGTAGACAACAACAACAACAACAACGACGACGACGACGACGACAGACGACAGTGTTGTAGCCTGCGAATAAGGCGTTTGACTCGCTTCTTTTTGCCCCCCCCCTCCCGCCTCAACAAAGAACATTCACTTGAAACCCCATAATTGTGCAAAGAAACCAAACCAATCTTAAACAGACTGGAGATCGAAAGACTGATAATAAGCAGAACAAACAAATATTTATCCCCCCCTCA
>CM042181.1:2303317-2308317 GCA_023376005.1 Doryteuthis pealeii | reverse complement strand
GCATGTATAATATGGCACAAGTAAATAAACTCCATAGATTAATTAGAAGTTGTATGCATATATATATATATAATATATATACTATATATATATATATATATATATTATATAATATATTACATATGTATCATACATATTGTATAGCATACATATATATATCTATATAGCCATTTTAATGAGGCATTAGATACACTCGTACATAAACACAACCATATATAATATACACACACACTTAACAGTCAACATAATATAAGACATCTATAGCCAGCACACCTATATATATGTATATATACGCGCATGCGCACACACATGTATATATACATATATATATATATGTATATTATATAACAGACTTACATTATGCTAATATTTACAAACACATATACATACGGACATACACACACGCTACACACGAGGATTTATAATATGGCAATAAACTAATAAAACTACATAGATTATAATTTCATCATATATATATATATATATATATATATATATATATATATATATATATATTATATATAAAACACATATACTTATATAACATACGGTGACACACACGCACATACCAGCATTTACATATGGCAACAAACTAATAAAACTACATAGATCTAATCAGAAGTGTCATATATACACACACACACACATCACTACACACACACGTATATATACTATATACTATATATATATATAATTTAAAATGAGCATTAGATGCACTTGCCATATAAACGCACACTTATATATATATATACACACATGCGTACACTACACCATATATATAAGTACATCTATACCCACCACATATATCATACGATATTGTGTAATATGTGTGTAATATAACGCACATTGCACACGCACACATGTATATATTATATATATATATATACAGCTATCACATATGCATAATATACAGCGCATATACATACGGACATACACACACGCACACACGAGCATGTATATATGGCAACAAAACTAAATAACAACAACATTGGAATATGATTCATAAATATATATATATATATATATTAGACACAACACACATACATATATATAATATATATATATATATATATAATTATATAATAGACACATATGGCTTATATAACATAGGGTGACGCAACACACGCCATACGAACATGCCATATATGGCAAAACGTAAAATAAAACTCATAGATTAAATTAAGAAGTGTATAGATACACACACTACACACACACACAGCACACACACCACACACACATATTATATATATATATTATGTATATCATAAATATATATATATATATATTCATGATATATTTCAAATGAGCATTGATACACCATACATAAACACACAGAAATATATATAAATAGTACATCTATATCCCACAAACAACTATAATAATATACTATATTGTTATATCTGCGCATGCACACACCAGCCACACAACACACACACACAAACACAGCATATATATATTATATATATATATATATATATACTATAATAGTTATATATCCAGCTACACATATATGCATATATACACACACATTATATACGGACAATACACACAACGTACACAGGCGAGCATGTATATACTGGCACAACTAAATAAAACTCATAGATGCTAAATTAAGAAGTGTTTACACACACACACACACACACACACATAATATATATATATGTATACATAAATATATATATTATATTCATATATATTCAAATGAGCTTAGATACACTCTACATAAACACACAAGTAAATATTATATATAAGTACAATCTATCCCAACACATATATATATGTATACTATACGCGTCATGCAACAACACAGCAACACCACACACACATCATATATATATTATATAATTTTTATAAAAAAATACAAAGGTCCACATATATGCATATATGCCAAACATATATATACAGACACTACACACACCGGCACACCACAGCATGTATATAATAGCAACAAATATATATATATGTATTATATATTATAGTATATATATTTATATTATATATATATATATATATTGTTATATATATATATATATTATGTTATATTCAAATGAGTGTTTTCTGTATAGATGTGCCAGTGCAACTAATTAGCCTAAGAATAAAGCAAAGTTAACTAAATATTCATGCAAATAAAATTAATGAGTTTACATATGAAATATCAGATAATTGGCATTTCCGCATAAATTTGTGACGAGAGGGGGTGGGGTGGGATTGGAAGAGTCGATAACGCACCAGGTCAACCGCGGGAACAGAAAAAGCGCGAAAATAAAACTGAAATTAGAATAATCGATTGCGAAACAGGTTGTCTAATAAAAGACAGTGGAAGTGTGTATAGTACTATATATATATATATATATATATATATATATATATATATTAATATATATATATATATATATGTGTAATATATATATATATATAACATATAATATATATGTATATAGTATATATATATATACACATGTATATATTATATATGTATATATATATATATATACACACATTATTATATGTATATTATATATATTATACACCAATATATATATATGTATATATATATATATATACACACATATATATTATGTATATATATATATATATACACAAATATAATATATATATTATGTATTATATATACTATATTACACATATATATATATATATATATGTATATATATATATATTACACCAAATATATATATATATATATTTTATATATATCTATATATACACATATATATATATATATGTATATATATAATATATAATACACATATATATATAGTATATATATATATAACACATAATATATATGTAATATATATATATACACATATATATATTAATATACTGTATATATATATATATCAACATATATCATATATATAACTATATATACACATATATATACATATTATATATATATATATAGTATATATATATATTATATATACACATATAATATATACACATATATTATATATTATATGTATATATATATATATATACACACACACCACCATATATATATATATAATATATATAATATATATATGTATATATATTAATATATTATAATGAAACTGAAATGTATCCGACGGAATGTTGAAAAATGAAGAAAGGAAAGAAAGTATTGAATGGTAAAATAGGATATTTTAATCAATTTTACTTACACGTGTTTTCGGTCAGGAGTTTATCCATGTGTACATTATTGAAACTATTATTATTTTTTAAATAACCAAATTAAATGATAATAATGATAATAGAAAAATGAAATAATGATAAAGAAAAAATGGTTATTTAAAATAATAATAGTTTGAATGTACACATGGATAAACTCCCTGACCGAAACACGTGTAAGTAATATTGATTAAAATATCCTATTTCATGTCATCTTAATACTTCTTTCCTTTTATTTCTTTTTCAACATTAATATTATTTATATTATATATATATATACGAATTGAATAGAGAATGATGAGAAAATATTGGCCTATAAAGGGTGCTCAAGCTTAAGTAGCAGAGCAGTTTTACAATCAATAATATATATTATGGATACTAGCAATATATTGCACCTCTCTCGGGTGCAAGTATTTAAGTTTAATGTAATAAAATATCATTTAATAGAAATGGCTAAATGAATAAATAAGAATGCAGACTAAAAATTTTGAAACAGAGGGAGTAAAATAAAAAGATTAAACAGGGGGGTATAATTCGATAATAGAACAACTGAAACTTACTCTTCCATCACTCTTCGTCTTTCAATTGTTATTTTTTCTAATTTAACTATTTAGTTAATAGGAAGTAAAGAATATAATTACAATTATTTTTCCTGTTTAATGGGATTTCATTTAAGATTTATTGAAAGAGATTTTGCTTATATTCATTAAAATAAAACCAAACAGTTAGAAAATCAATATTTTTAAGCACATATTTAATTAAATTCGATTTTTTTATATCAATATGCAATTTAGCCTTTGCCCGTTCACACTGGTAACGCTATTTTGGTTGTATATTAAACATAATTGTATGTTGTTTAGTATGTAGATATGGTTTAACAGTATTAATATGTAACAATTTATTAATAATAGAGGTTAAAATAAAACTAAAATCATTGAGAATGTGATGTTCAATAACTAAGGGAATTGTAACTTGAGTAGTGATATAGTTTCGGTTACAGAAAACAAAACACAGTCTCCATATAATAAGATTATTATCTCGTTACTATTAGTTTCATTGCTTATCAATTCATCAGACAAGAATCAAATGGGTTGAGATTTAAAAAAAAATACTGTTTTTTAAAAAATCTCAACCATTTGACTCTCGTCTGATGATTAGTATGAAACTAATAGTAACGAGATAATAATATCCATAATATAATATATTATTGATTGTAAAACTGCTCTGCTACTTTAGCATTGAGCATATATATATATATATATATATATATGTTGTGTGTGTGTGTGTGTGTGTTGAATATATAATCCCCAAAGACCTACTGTATGGCAATTAGTAGAAGGCACCCGACCGGTTGGGAACATCACCCCTGCGATATAAATATATTTCAGCAAGAAGGACAATGAAGATATGCCACATCAACACCAATATAAAGTACATTTAATAAAATAAATGTTTGAGTGTTATTTTATACTTAAAAAAAAACTCTTTGTGTTTACATTATAATTGGATCCCTATTACTTTTAAGGTAGTATAGAATCCTTATGGCGATCATGCAGCTGATGGCCTTGAGAGTGAGTGACAATGCTTTGAGTCACCTGACCTTGCTTGCGGAAGGGACCGTGGGAATTGGAATGGCAATAGAGCCCTTCCGCGTTTAAGGTGTAGGAACTTCAGTTAGAGTTGCAGTTAGACAGTTGGAGTTAGGACTGAGCTAGCAAGTGTGACTCTCTGCCGCATCTTTGTCTGGTTCTGGGGATCCGGAAATAAAATACATCAAGGTAATCGAAGTCTTGTTGTTATTACTAAAAAAGCTAACAATGACA
>CM042181.1:2283988-2303217 GCA_023376005.1 Doryteuthis pealeii | reverse complement strand
AAAAGAGAGAGATTGTGACTTAATTTTAAGAGACTTATTTCTTTGTTTTTGGGTAGCAAAATTCCCCCTCACGCTCAAGCAGAAGTTTTTTGGGGGGGAAATTTTTTTTTTTTTTTAAAATCTGAAAGGAAAAGAAAAAAGCCCTTTTAATTCAGAAATTAAACTGCAAAAGAATAAGAAAGAGAAATATAAACGGAAAAATTTACACTTAATTTTATTTTCTTTCTTCTGTTTTTGATTTTTCTAAATGTCAGACATTGGCAAGATAGCTTCGTAAGAAACTCCATCTTTAATAAAAACCGAATGTGCTGAATCTTCTAAAGAAAACGCTTATTCATTGATAAGTGAAAGATCCCATAAACGCTATTAATTATTTTAGCGTAATAAAAGGTAATTATTTCAGACTATTAGAACAATGGCTTTTAATTATTGTTAAGGCACTCAGCAGGACAAAGAAGGAAGAATTCAAGGGAAAAACATAACGAGTATATTTTCATTGATTTTAAGAGAATCGGCTCACTAAACGTAGTTCCGTGAATAACTTTTTTCTCTATTCTGCGGATCATTACGACTTTGATCTTTCTTTTATTTCCTTCGTCAGATTATTCTTGTGAACGTATTTATCGGAATATTGAATGCCCGATATATCTATATATCTTCTTATTATAATGGAGATTGTGGATTTGTCTGTCTGTAACCGAAACTATATTACTATACACATCTCAATTCCCTTTGTTATTTACGTCACATTCTCCATGATTTTATTTTTTATTTAAACCTCAATTATTAATAAAATGAGTAAAATTTACCAATGAAAGACGGGAGTAATGGAAAATGATGGAAGAGTTAGTATCAAAGTTGTTCTATTTTTCAATCATACCCCTTCTGTTCCAAATCTTTTTATCTGCATTCTTATCTAGTGTTATTAGCCTTTCTAATTTAATATGATATTTTATTATATTAAAACTTAAATACTTCCACTCAGAGGGTGCATATATTTGCATATATTACATACACACACACACACACACACATTATATATATATATATATATATATATATATATATATATATATATATATATATATATATTTGAAAATGGTTTTAAAAATCGTGTGCATTGTGAGATGTTATAATAAATACAATTTCACAAATTTTTTTTTTCCTTCTGAAAAAGATATCTTTTTTTCGGTCACGTCTCATCTACACTACCTAGTCAAACCTCCACTTCCGCTATCACACGTCACCTACTTGATAATCCTGCATGCGCAGCGTCTTATAATCATTCAATGTTCACTATATTAGAGGCCGCTAACAACGAATTACGTCTTTCAATTCTTAAATCCTTATTGATCAGCAAATTCCGTCCTGAACTCTGTATACAAAAACAATCCTTCAATTTACTGTTATTCGGATCCAACAACCACACCCCCAACAATAATATTGTTGATAATAACTCTGCCTGTTCTCACAACTTTGCTACGTAATATATATATATATATATATATATATATATATATATATATATATATTTTACTTCCACATCTGCGGATTTTACAAATTATTCCTCGTACAAACATTAGTGTCAGGGTATGCTTCTCTGATGAGACGTGACCGAAAAAAAAGATATCTTTTTCAGAAGGAAAAAAAAAATTTGTGAAATTGTATTTATTATAATATCTCACAATGCACACGCTTTTTAAAACCATTTTCAAATTTTGCTCGTACCACAATCTATTCACACACACACACACACACACATATATATATATATATTATATATATATATTTCATATTGTACTAGTAATAATAGTTAACATATCTTCGCTTGAATGCGGTCTGAGTCAGCTTATCTATGTTTGATAAACTGGAGTACTTTTGACATTATATGTTTGGGTTTTTTTTCTCATTATTCGAGGAGTTAAAAGACGATTGGCTGATAAGAGGCTGTTTTTCATTGGTTGGTTTATTTTTCAGGTTGTTTTTGATTGGTTTATTTTTTTGATGTTTTTCATTGGTCTATTTTTGAGTTTGTTTCTATTGGTTTATTTTTTGGGTTATTTCTCATTGGTTTATTTTTCAGGTTGTTTTTCATTGGTTTATTGTTTACGTTGTGTTTTTATTGTTCTATTTTGTAGTTTATTTTTTATTGGTTAATTTTTGTATACACTCAATTGTTTTCTTGTTTTCTTCTCTCATGTTGTTGATAAAGTCGATAGCAAATTTGAAATGTATTCTCTTTTGTTTCTTGTTGATTTCCGAGTATTGATTATTTAATACCGGAATATATTATCTTTTGTTCTTGGTGAATTCTAATGATCGTTTCTTTTGATATCTGTCAGCATATTTCGAAAACATGGAATCGGCGAGGAAAGAAATGTAAGCACATATTTCACTTTACCGATAAGTCTCCATTTAATCTTAACTTTTTTATTATTGCAACTAAGACTCTCACTCAAAAGCCATTAGGATAAATAGTATCATTATTGTGTACCCCCCATATATATATGTATATGTAATATATATATATATATATATATATATATATATATATATATAATATATATGAGAAGAAAATACACAAGCGATGTGTTTATGATATGGCTTTTTTTAGCCGACAATTTTTGGGAGAGTATGTGCTTAATGTCCTTCATTGAAGCAAGAACTATATTCGAGTCCTGAGGAAGGTCTAAATGACCGAAACGTTGCATCGTCGACAATAAACATCCAGTTTCCATAACATCCCGTGTTTGTCTACTTTTCTCCATATATATATATATATATATATATGAGGGTAAGTAAACAAACCAATGTGTTTATTTTTTATATGGCTTTAAGCCGACAATTTTTCGGCTTAAAACCATATAGAAAATAAACACATTTGTTTGTTTACTTACCCTCATACTGTCGTGTAGAAAGTCAATTAAAAAGTGGAATATAAATAAGTTTCAAAACAAGCGAAGAATGTAGGATGGCCAGCTAATGTAACGGTTAGAGACTTCGCCTGTCAGCTTGACAATCGAGGTTTCGAGTCACACACGGAGCAGTCTCCCATGTCTATAACCTTGCTGATGAGACCTAATAGGTCGAAATGTACATTCAGGGATTGACCTTTTCCCGACTTGTTTAGCCTTACATTTGAACATATATGCCCGCCTAAATTCATTAATTATTATCTGATTAATTTTCAAAATTAGGTATGACTTTAATTAAGCACATATCCTCCAATATATATATATATATATATATATATATATATATATATATATATATACATATATATATATATATATATATATATATATATATATATGTACATTTGTATGGTTACCATTGGGTATGATGCATAGGGTTAAATATACATTAGTTGGGTGTTTTTCAGTGTAAATTGTAATCGGCTTTCTAGGTGACAGGTACTAAAGAAAATTAACTTTAAAGGGTACTCTTTCTAAAAGCAAACAAACTCAACAAGTAAATGGGTGAATACACAACTACAAAAGAAAAGAAAGAAAGAATAAAACGTGAAGCAATAAAAGAAACTTCCTGTTTGAAATGTCCACTTCCTGTTTTCAAATTAACTACTGAATCGAAAAGAAAAAAAAGAAGAAAAAACAGAAAACAAAAAAATATCTCTGGTCTTTTTTCTGATTAAACACGTCTCAGAGAGTTATCTCCCTTCTTAATTATATTCAGACTATCTCCATTGAAGTGTCTGGGGGGGGGGAGCGTATTTCGTCTGTGGTTCTGAAATGTGTCTCAGTATGGAGGAGTGGTGGTACAAGCGTGTATGGGCTGGTTTGTGGGAATGCCGTCGATAGGGAATAGAGGGGAAGAGTTGGTGAGAATGGTTGGAGACTGATATGGTGTGGTATTGCCAAATAAAGAAAGAAGAAAGAAGGAAAGGAATAGAAAGAAAGAAAGGAAGAAAGAAAGAAAGAAAGAAAGAAGGCAAGGAAGAAAGAAAGGGGAGGAAAAGAAGTTTGAAGATGAAAGAGGAATAAATAAGGGGAATAGAAAGGGAGTTTGAATGAAAGAAAGAAAGAAAAAAGAAAGAAGAGAAAGAAAATGAAAGAAAGATAGAAAGAGAAAGGCAGCAAAGAAGGAGAAAAAAAACACACACAAAAAGAGAGACTGGAATAAAACAGAAAATTAATGTGAGAAGAGAATGAAATTAGAAAGAAAGAAAGAAAGAAAGAAAGAAAGAAAGAAGAAAGAAAGTAAACAGACAGACAGAAAAAAAGAAAGAAAGAAAGAAAGAAAGAAGGAAAGAAAGAAGGAAAGAAGAAAACAGAAAGAAAGAAAGAAAGAAAGAAAGTATGAAAGAAAGAAGAAGGAAAGAAAGAAGGAAAAAAGACAAACAGACAGACAGACAGACAGACAGAAAGAAAGAAAGAAAAAAGAAAGACAGACAGTAATACAGAAAGAAAGAAAGAAAGAAAGAAAGAAAGAAAGACAGACAGACAGAGAGACAGAAAGAAGAAGGAAACATAGAAAGAAAGAAAGAAAGAAAGAATAGAATGAAATTAGAAAGAAAGAAAGAAAGGAATAAAGAAAAGGAAATACAGAAAGAAAAAAAGGAAGAAAGACAGACAGACAGAAAGAAAGGAGGAAAGAAAGAAAGAAAGAAAGACAGAAAGAAAGAAAAGAAAGGAAGGAAGAAAGACAGACAGACAGACAGAAAAAGAAAGAAAGAAAGAAAGAATAGAAAGAATAGAAAGAAAGAATAGAAAAAAGAAAGAAAGAAAGAAGGAATAGAAAGAAAGAAAGAAAGAATGAGTAATGCTGTGATGAAAAAAGGCATGAAGAACTCTTGGACAGTTAATGAGAACGCAACCGAAGTTCTTGCATAGAACAATGGCGTTGATACTGAAGAATTTGGTCGCACCGATTGGGAAGATTGGAATAACATAGAAAGCTATTCAACTTACAATATGGCCTAATCGAAATGACAAACACCTATGGTCATTAGCCATCGATCTATTTAATCAACTTTTCTCTCTCCCCCTCTCTCTCTCTCTCTCTCTCTCTCTTCTCTCTCTCTATATATATATATATATATATAATATATATATATTATATATATATATACAAGTCATCCACAGACACGTGTTTCGGCATATCATGCCTCTTCAGTGTGGCTAGACACAACTATCCTTGGGTAGGGTTCGAACTCAGACTGACCGCATGGTAGTCCGATATCTTATCCCCTCGCCCACTGACAGCTGATGCGGGGGCTGGTATTTTTAAACTATTAAATACATAGGAATGTATGTATCATTCGGTCACTGAGAGATCAAATTTCCGGAGAAATGATCATTGCTTATTTGCTTAGTAGTGAGACTTAATTTAAATTACCAATTAGAGAGCTCATTACCAAATTTATGGGAGCATATATTAATAAGTCATCCACAGACACATGTTTCGAGTAGAGTTCGAACTCAGATATATATGTATATTTGGGAGAATATGTGCTTAATTGTAGTCATACCTAATTTGAAAATTAATTAGTTGATAATTAATGAATTAGGCAAATATATCTGTTTAAATGTGAAGCGTAAACAAATCGAGAAAAAGTAATTCTATGTATGTAAATTTCGGCCTATTATGCCTCATCAGCAGTGTTATAGACTCGAAGTCGCTTTTTGTGTGATTTGAACCCTAACTGCCTGGCTGACAGTCGGAGATTCTAACCGTTACACTAGCTGGTCCTCCCAGATTTCTCGCTTTGTTCATAAACTCATATATCCTACTTTTTGGTGACTTGCTGCACGACGATATGTGAGTTTATAAACAAAGCGAGAAATCTGGGAGGACCAGCTAGTGTATTCGCCTAATTCATTAATTATCAACTAATTAATTTTCAAATTAGGTATGACTTCAATTAAGAACATATTCTCCTAAAAATTGTCGGCATAGCCATATCAAACAAACTGTTTGCGTACTTTCATATATATATATATATATATATATATATATATATATATATATATATATATATATATAGAGAGAGAGAGAGAGAGAGAGAGAGAGAGATTGAGAGATTGAGGCATGTGGGCTTGTGGTTAGAGTCGTGGAAAATGGACACGTCGATTCGAGTTCAATTCCTAGACGAAGCTGTTGGCATTTCACATAGCGCTAATACCCTTGGTAAAGGTATGAATCCATATATTCTCCCTCCATTTATGGGTTAAATAGTAGGGCAGACTGGGTCCTTCAGCCTTGGGTAGGTAACCAGTCTAGGAGAGGGATAATCCTGAATTCAAAAATTCCTTCCACCTATGGGTTAAATAGTAGGACAGACTGGGCCGTTCAGCCTTGGGTAGGTAACCAGTCTAGGAGAGGGATAATTCTGAATTCAAAAATTTCTTCCAGCTATGGGTTAAATAGTAAGGCAGAGTGGGCTCTTCAGCCTAGGGTAGGTAACCAGTCTAGGAGAGGGATAATTCTGAATTCAAAAATTTCTTCCAGCTATGAGTTAAATAGTAAGGCAGACTGGGCTCTTCAGCCTTGGGTAGGTAACCAGTCTAGGAAAGGGATAACTCTGAATTCAAAATTCCTGAGATCGGTCGTTGATTGGGTTTGTGGCAACCCTTGATGCACCAATTCTTTTCTATCGACTGTGCCAAAAAGTGTGGATGGCCCAACACAAGCCTTCACCACTATAAACAAATCACTGTGTGGATGTTCATTGTATGAACACACATACGTCGATCGACAGGAGAGTCCATCATACATATATATATATATTAGTAAGTCATCCACAGACACGTGTTTCGGCGTGTCACGCCTCTTCAGTGTGGCTAGACACAACAACTATCCTTGGCTAGGGTCATATATTGAATATTTGGTCTCTCTGTCGGCTGGGGGTTTAGAATACTCCGAGTGCTCTTTTGCAGAAGTGAAAAAGTCCCCCACCTGTTGGTCGTGGTTGGTGAGTCGTGATGTTTTAGTGCTGGTGGAGGTCTTTGCATCAAGCCGGAAGTAGCATACTCTCTAAACCGGAAGTCATTTACTGACAGTTACTATATAAAGTAAAAAGTAAAGTCGTCGGGGCGGCCAAATGTCGGTATCAGCCACGCAGCGAGTCAGCCTATCCCCTTTTCAATAGGGCTAGACCAATGAGATTGTTTTAGCATCTGAGGTGGAGCGCAACACCTACCATCAGCTCCTCACTTTACCGCACATATCCCTGTGCTACTCATACGCTGAGTTGGCGAGGGCCGGTATCGAACTAGGAACCTTGTGGTTTCTAGCCGAACGCTCTACCGACTGAGCTAACTAAAACTAGTATTATTTACACAATCAATCCGACAGCCCTGTCGCCTGGGGATTTAGAATACACCGGCTGCACCTCTGCAGAGGAGTGACGACTCCCACCAAATGTGGCCACCTGTTGGCTGTGGGTGGTGACCAGTGATGTTTAAGGACAGAATCCTGATGGCTGAGCAGTCCATGTCTTGCAACACTCCAGATTGTTCGTTAGGTTAGACGAGCTGTCCGAGAGGCCCCCGTCGATCAATCGGTTGGTTACGTCAAAGCATCTGGAGATTCGCTTCCGGTTTTTGTCTGTAAAAAAAATTACGTCACTTCTTACGTCACATTACCCAAAATCTTCATAACATAGAATAAATACTCAAAATTTGAACATTCAACATTAGACAGTCCTCATTGTTTTTTAAAACAAGTTTTAATAAATACATGACTGGTATTATATATCTATATATAGTTTTTTTTTATCTTAATACATATTTAAAGTTTACATTTAAAATTGTTTAATTAAAATCCGATAATTCCCTGATTTTTGGTAAATTATTTTCTGTTGGGGGGCTAAAGTCATTTTGTCAAAAACGCATTTTAGGCTCAGTTTGCCAGTCCCTATGCTAAATTAAACTGGATCTAATGGGAAAGTTCCGATTCCGGAACTCTGGGGAGTGCGGAATAATTGAACCTATATGTTATTTTTAAAAATGTTGAGTGATGATCACGGGTGTGTATTGGTATAACATTTCTTCTGCCTGTCATTTTAGTGGTAAACTTCCGGTTTAGCTCAGTCGTTAGAGCGGTCAAGTAGGCACCACAAGGTTCCGGGTTCGATACCGGCGCACGTCAAAGACAAGTGTTCTTAAAATTTCGATAAATTAGTTCACAAGAATAATCTGACGAAGGATATAAAAGAAAGATCAAAGTCGTAATGATCCGTAGAATAAAGAAAAAAGAAAACACTTATTCTCTGAACAAAGTTTGGTGAGGGCGAATCTCACAGAATCAATAAAAATGGACTCTTTGTATTTTCCTCCTGATTTCTTTCTTCTTTGTACTGCTGAGTGCCTTAACAATAATTAAAAGCCATTGTTTTAATAGTCTGAAATAATTATATTCTATTACGCTAAATTAATTAGTAACGTTTATAGGATTTTTTCACTTATCAATGAATAAGTGTTTTCTATAGAAGATTCAGCACATTCGGTTTTTTACTAAAGATGGAGTTTTTAACGAGGCTATCTTGCCAATGTCTGACATTTATAAAAATCCAAAACAGAAGAAAATAAATAAAATTAAGTATAATTTTTCAGTTTGTATTTCTCTTTCTATCTTTTGAGTTTAATTTCTGAATTTTAAAGTTTTTCTTTCTTTCAGATAAAATTCCAATTTCTGCGGAGCTACGGATGCTACCATTAAGAAATAGTTCTCTTAAATAATTCACACTTAAACAATATTATGTTTAAAATTAAAAAGCGTTGTTTTAATTGTTTCAAATAATTTCATTTTATTACGCTAAACAAATTAGAGTCTATGGGATCTTTCGCTTATCAATGAAAACGCGTTAGAATATCGGAGACGTTGGTTTTTATCAAAGATGGAGTCTCTTGCCAAGGTCTGAAACTGAAAAACATCGAATTAGAAATAAAAGAAAAAAATTAAGTCTGATTTTTACTTTTATATTTGTCTTTCTATCAATTTTTGTGGATGCTACCAATAAGAAATGCTTCTCTTAAATAATTCACACTTAAACAATGTTAGGTTTAAAATTTAAAGCGGTTATTCTTATAGTTTGAAATAATTTCAGCTTATTATGCTTCTGTTAAATAATACACTCTAAAACAATATTATATTTAATATTAAAAGGTGTTGTTTTAATTGTTTCAAATAATTACATTTTATTACGCTAAACAAATTAGTGTGTATGGGATCTTTTGCTTATCAATGAAAACGCGTTAGAAGTTTCAAGACATCGGTATTTTATCAAAGATGGAGTCTCTTACGAAGCTATCCCGCCAAGGTCTGAAATTGATAAAAATCGAATAAGAACAAAAAAAAAAAAAAAAAAAATAACGAAGTGTAATTCATATGTTTTAATTTCTCTTTGTATCTTTTGAGTTTTATTTCTGAATTTTAAAGGTTTTCTTTCTTTTAGATAACATTCTAACTTCTGCTGAGATGCGAATGTTATCAACAAGAAAAGCTCCTGTTAAATAATACACTCTAAAACAATATTATATTTAAAATTAAAAGGTGTTGTTTTAATTGTTTCAGAATTTTAATCGTAGTACTGTTTCTGGGATCTTTTACTTATCAATGAACAAGCGTTTTCTTTAGAAGATTCAACACATTGGTTTTTAATAAAGACTAGAATCGGCTACCCAGCGTCGCCTGGGTAGAGAGGAGCAAAAAAAAAAAAATGGTGAATTGGTTTAAGTTTTAAGATTTATAAATCCAGGACATTTTTTAGTAGAATTTAAATCCTATTTCTATGTGTTATGTCTTGGAAATACATAAACGAGAAGATTGAGTGGTTGTAATAATAATTTATTACAAACTAGCAAATATATGCACCCTCCGGGTGCAAGTATTTAAGTTTTAATGTAATAAAATATTATATTAAATTAGAAAGGCTAATGAAACTAAATAAGAATACAGATAAAAAGATTTGAAACAGAGGGAGTATAATAAAAGATTTGAAACAGAATGAGTATAATAAAAAATGGAACAACTGAAACTTACTCTTCCATCACTCTCGTCTTTCATTGTTATTTTTTCTAATTTAAGTATTTAGTTATAAGAGGAAGTAAAGAATAAAATGACAGTTATTTTATCTTGTTAATGGATTTCATTTAAGATTCATTGAAGAGATTTTTGCTTATATTGATTAAAATAAAACCAAACAGTTAGAAATCAATAATACTAAGCACATATTTATTAGATTCGATTTTTTAATATTAATATGCAAATTAGCCTTCCCGTACACACTGTAAACCGCTATTTTGTTGTATATATAAATATAATTGCATGTTGTCAGTATGTAGACATAGTTAACAGTATTAATAATGTATGACAATTTTATTAATAATTGAGGTTTAGATAAAAATAAAATCATGGAGAATGTGATGTCAATAACTAAGAGAATTGTAACTTGAGTAGGAATATAGTTTCGGTTACAGACAGAAAAACACACAATCTCCATTATAATAAGAGATAATACAAATAACAAAATAAAACGGCTTTCGGCCGGCAAAGTAAAAAAGTCTCTTGGTAAGATTACTTATCTTGAAAGTTGTCGCACGTGTGTTTGCAATCTGAGAATACGAAACAACGTTCGTGGTTGGAGATCAACTCGCATCACTCTGAGCTAATCCTCTGTTGCTCTTTTATACGTATCTCATTTGCATACGTGAAGGTTACTTCCCTTTACAACACTATGTATATCTTAATCTTTAGATATCATCCCAAATATAAACTAAATCTTCATAATTTTTGCACAAAAAGCAAAAACCTGTGATTGTTGCATAGCCCTTCTTCGCTACTCTGAATCGTATACGTTGCTGGTATACAGCAGAGATCGTTTCTAACCCCTAGACGATGTATCTAGTGGGCGCTTAAATGACATCACAAGGCATGCTCTATGTAGTAGGAGATTTGACTTTATTTCTCTCATCTCGGTTGTACGTGGTGGATGTGAGTGGCGGGCATTGATAATGGGCACTACTACTGCTGGTGGGGTGGAAGGTGGTGGGCGCGCCTCACTGCTCGCTGGCAGCGATGGTGCGTGACCGCAGTTAAGTACGTTCTCGTCGGCTGTCTCTCTCCTGACTGCCCCTGGGCTGACTGACGACCGCTTAAGTATTGACGACCGCCCTCGCATTTTAATCTTTCTCTTTGTCCCTCAACCGGAAGTCCTTACTTCCCTTTCCACTCTCTTTGTTCAATTTTCCGCTTTGTACAGAGGAAGTCTTTTGTTATACCATACTTTCTGTCTACCTTATCCATTGACTTCCCAGTTCAATTTTCCCTTGTCTTTTCGTACTTCCCGCGCAAAACAAATGTGACTATCACCAAACCATAACATGATATTTAATGTGTATATATATTTACTTTATCGTTAATAGTTTTATTTCCATAGTTTAATCCGGACATACATACATACGTACATACACAACAACTACACTTTATATATGTATTGATGGAGTCTCTTACGAAACTATCTGCCAATGTCTGAAGTTGTTACAAATCGAAACGAGAAGAGAAGAAAAAAAAGTGTTTTTTCCCCCTCTTTTTGTCTTTTGATTTTAATTTCTGAATTTTAAAGTTTTTCTTTCTTTCAGATAAAATTCCAACTTCTGCTGAGATACGGATGCTAGCATTAAGAAATAGTTGTATTAAATAATTCACACTTAAACAATGTTATGTTTAAAATTAAAAGGCGTTGTTTTAATTGTTTCAAATAATTAGAATTTATTACGCTAAACAAATTAGTGTGTATGGGATCTTTCGCTTATCAATGAAAACGCGTTAGAATATCCCAGACGTTGGATTTATCAAAGATGGAGTCTCTGACGAAACTATCTTCCCAAGGTCTGAAGCTGAAAAACATAGAATTAGAAATAAAAGAAAACATTAAGTGTAATTTTTCCGTTTATATTTGTCTTTCTATCTTTTGAGTTTCATTTCTGAATTTTAAAGTTTTTCTTTCTTTAAGATAAAATTCAAACTTCTGCTGAGATACGGATGCTACCAATAAGAAATGCTTCTCTTAAATAATTCACACTTAAACAATGTTATGTTTAAAATTAAAAGGCGTTGTTTTAATTGTTTGAAATAATTTCATTTTATTACGCTAAATAAATTAGAGTCTATGGGATCTTTCGCTTATCAATGAAAACGCATAAGAATATTTGATTTTTTTTGTTTTTGTTCTGTTTTGTTTTACGGCATATCAACCTCAGTGGGTTATTTAATGCCGATAAAGTTTTGAAATAAATCAATTCTTAATGGATAATACATTTTTTTATAAATACATTTTTCTATTTAACCCATAGATGGGACCCTAACAGGTACTACCACTCCGGGTCAGAGTGGACCAGGGAGCAATGGTGATGAAGGGGTGCTCCACATTCCCCAAACATCCGAAACTGGAACCTCACCATCAGATAGAGTTTAACGTCATTCCCAGGACATGTAGACCCGCAGGCATCGCCTTCTAGCACCCATATGATAATGAGGGGTTGGGGCTTGCCATAAGGGCAATAGGGTTGGGAAAATCATATAGGTGCTAGGGCTTACAAAGCTTTTGTGGTTTTACAAAAGATGGAGTCTTTGACGAAGCTATCTTGACAAGGTCTGAAGCTAAAAAAAACATTGAATTAGAAATAAATTAACTGTGATTTTTACGTTTATATTTGTCTTTCTATCTTTTGAGTTTAATTTCTGAATTTTAAAGTTTTTCTTTATTTTAGATAAAATTCCAACTCCTGCAGAGGTATGGATGATAACAATAAAAAAAGGTTCTGAGATGCGAATGCTACCAATAAGAAATTGTTTTCTTAAATAATCCACACTTAAATAACGTTATGTTTAAAATTAAAAGCCTTTGTTTTTATAGTTTGAAATAATATAATTTTATTACGCTAAACAAATTAGTCTCCGGGATATTTCGCTTATCAAAGAAAATGTGTTGTCTTTTGAAGATTAGAGACGTTGGTTTTATCAATGATGGGGTGTTGTATGAAGCTTTCTGCTGAAGTCTGAAGTTGATAAAAATACAAAAAATGGGAGATATGTTTTTTGTAATTCAATCATTTGCCATATTTTATCAAAATTCACACTGAGATGCGGATGATACTAATAAGAAATACTTCCGTTATATAATCCACACTTAAATAATGTTATGTTTAAAATTAAAAGCCTTTGTTTTAATAGTTTGAAATTATTCTATTCTATTACGCTAAACAAATTAGTGTGTATGGGATCTTTCGCTTATCAATGAAAACGCGTTAGAATATCCCAGACGTTGGATTTATCAAAGATGGAGTCTCTGACGAAACTATCTTCCCAAGGTCTGAAGCTGAAAAACATAGAATTAGAAATAAAAGAAAACATTAAGTGTAATTTTTCCGTTTATATTTGTCTTTCTATCTTTTGAGTTTCATTTCTGAATTTTAAAGTTTTTCTTTCTTTAAGATAACATTCAAACTTCTTCTGAGATAGGGATTTTAACAATAAGAAATAGTTCTTTTAAATAATTCACACTAAAACAATGTTATGTTTAAAATTAAAAGCCTTTTTTTAATAGTTTGAAATTATTTTATTCTATTACGCTAAACAAGTTAGTGTGTATGGGATCTTTCGCTTATCAATGAAAACGCGTTAGAATATCCGAGACGTTGGTTTTATCAAAGATGGAGTCTCTGATGAAGCTATCTTCTCAAGGTCTGGAGCTAAGAAACATCGAATAAGAAATAAAAGAAAAACATTAAATGTAATTTTTCCGTTTATATTTGTCTTTCTATATCTTGAGTTAATTTTCTGAATTTTAAAGTTTTTATTTCTTTCAGATAAAATTCCAATTTCTGCTGTGGTGTGGATTCTACCAATAATAAATGCTTCTCTTAAATAATTCACACTTAAACAATGTCATATCTAAAATTAAAAGGTGTTGTTTTAATAGTTTGAAATAATTTCATTTTATTTCGCTAAACTAATTAGCGTGTATGGAATGTTTCGCTTTTCAATGAAAACGCGTTGGAAGTTTCAAGACGTTGGTATTTTATCAAAGATGGAGTCTCGGGCGAAGCTTTCTTCCCAAGATCTGAAATTTATAAAAAATCGATTAAGAAAAATAAAAAGAAAAAAAGAAAAGAAAATAAAGAACTTTTATGTTTCTCTTTCTATCTTTTGAGTTTAATTTCTGAATTTTAAAGTTGTTCTTTCTTTCAGATAAAATTCAAACTTCTTCTGAGATACGTATTCTAACAATAAGAAATAGTTATTTTAAATAATTCACACTTAAACAATGTTATGTTTATAATTAAAAGCTGTTGTTTTAATAGTTTCAAATAATTCCATTTTATTATGCTAAACAAATTAATTTGTATGACATCTTTCGCTTATCAATGAAAACGCGTTAGAATATTTGAGACGTTGGTTTTATCAAAGATGGAGTCTCTGACAAAGCTGAAGTTGATAAAAATCGAAAAATATAATGACAAAAAAAAAAATAAATAAATAAATAAAAAATAAAAATAATAATAAAGATAATTCGTTTTTCTTCCTTTATGAAAATTCCCATTAACCAGCAATATTTTAATTTTAAACCACATAAAGTAAACTGAATGCCGGATGAGAAAGAGTATAACGGAGGTCTCTAAGCGCTTGTGGTGCAGCCGTACACTAGCACTGACACAGCTATAGCTTGGAAGAATTCCCCCTTTATAATATCAGTGATTTCATATTTCCAAATTATCTATAATCTGACTATAGCAGTCCATGGGTTTGCTAATTGTATATTGACATCACATATTCTGTAGATGAGATATTACAACCTAGGTATGTGAACGGATCTAATGATATCAGAGGCTGACCATTAACGCTATAATCTGACTAATAGCAGTCCATGACTTTGCTAATCGTATATTGACATCACATACTCTGTAGATGGGATATTACTACCTAGGTATGTGAACGGATCTAATGATATCAGAGGCTGACCATTAACGCTATAATCTGACTATAGCAGTCCATGACTTTGCTAATCGTATATTGACATCACATACTCGTAGATGGGATATTACTACCTAGGTATGTGAACGGATCTAATGATATCAGAGGCTGACCATTAACGCTATAATCTGAACTATAGCAGTCCATGACTTTGCTAATCGTATATTGACATCACATACTCTGTAGATGGGATATTACTACCTAGGTATGAACGGATCTAATGATATCAGAGGCTGACCATTAACGCTATAATCTGTAGCAGTCCATGACTTTGCTAATCGTATATTGACATCACATACTCTGTAGATGGATATTACTACCTAGGTATGTGAACGATCTAATGATATCAGAGGCTGACCATTAACGCTATAATCTGACTATAGCAGTCCATCCTTTGTATTGACATCTCGTATTCTGTAGATGAGATATATATATACCTATGTGAACGGGGCTATTGATTTCGGAGGTTGACCATTACGGAAATAATATCATTTTATTTTGCTAAACTAATTAGTGCTGTATGGGATATTTCGCTTATCAATGAAAACGCGTTGTCTTTTGAAGATTCGAGACGTTGGTCTTGATTAAAGATGGAATCTCTTACGAAGCTATCTGCCGACGTCTGAAGTTGATAAAAATCGCCATTATAAAAAAAAATGAAGGAAACGAAAACAGATAATGTTTATCTTCTGTCTTTCTTTCTGCAAATTTACATTAAACAGCTCAGTCTTCATTTCGAACAGCAAGAATTACATTAAAATACGGATAAGAAAGAATATATCGGAGGGCACTTTGGGGGGGGGGGTAAATCATCCTCCGCAGCTCGGGCTGACAGCACGGATACGCATCATTCTGTCTGTCTGTTTGTCTGTCTATCTCACAGTGCAATCTGCACACAGCAACCAGAATCCTTATAGAGATGATTGATCTAAATGTGTGCTGGTCGGCCTACACTGGTGTGTCCATGGGTAGGTGTCCATTTGAGAACGTCACTTATGAGTTCGTTGTTGCTTCTCCAGCACAGATATCCTTGCTCTCTCTCTCCCCCTCTCTCTCTCTCTCTCTCTCTCTCTCTCTCTTGCTCTCGAATATACAGCTTTTCCTCTGACTCACCATATTTCTTTTTCTTTTCTTCTTTCTTTCTTTCTTTCTTTCATCATTTTTGCTTTGTTTTTTCTCGCTATTTTTCGTTCTATTTTCTCTACCATTCTCTCTATAAGATATTTATCATTCTCTCTCTCTCTCCCTCCTCTCCTCTCTCTCTCTCTCCTCTCTCTCTCTCTTCTCTCCGCCAATTTTGGAATTGGAAGCTCAAATTTTGGGGATTGTCTAATGTTAACATAGTTCACACCTGAAATTTGAAGAGCTAAAAATCGACATAACTCAGCCAATTTTGGGAATTGGAAGCTCAAATTTTGGGGATTGTCTAATGTTAACATAGTCAACACCTGAAATATGAAGAGCTAAAAATCGACATAACTCAGCAATTTTTGGAATTGAAGCTCAAATTTTGGGGATTGTCTAATTGTAACATAGTCACACCTGAAATATGAAGAGCTAAAAATCGACATAACTCAACCAATTTTTGGAATTGGGAATCTCAAATTTTGGGGATTGTCTAATGTTAACATAGTCAACACCTGAAATATGAAGAGCTAAAAATCGACATAACTCAGCCAATTTTTGGAATTGGAATCTCAAATTTTGGGGATTGTCTAATATTAACATTGTCCACACCTGAAATTTGAAGAGCTAAAAATCGACATAACTCAGCCAATTTTTGGAATTGGAAGCTCAAATTTTGGTGAATGTTTAACATTAACATAGTCCATATCTGTAAAACAAAATCTCAGACAGATTGTAGGGGGTGGGTGAAATTTTACTTTTTTTCAAGATGATTTGACATGAAATTACGCATCAATCTTTATCTCCGGGCTTAAATCGTACGTGGCGCTCCACCTTAGTAAATCAAATCTTCCTGGTCTAGCGCTAGCGAAAAAGGAATAGACTCCCTCAATGCCCGGCGGATAGCGACAACGGACAACTCTGCCAACTTAACTTTTTCCTTATGGTAATTCTGTCATTTTCTAGTCTGTCCAAAATATTGAAAATAAAATTACTTTATATTGCTTTTTCGGTCTTCTTTCAATAAGGAACTATTTTTGAAGTAACACCGCATGCCGGGTTCATATAAAACTGTGAGAGTTCTACATATTTTTTGGTTATAACTTTCTGTTGTGTATTTTATTATATTCGGACAGAGCATAAATGAATTAAGTGACGCTCATATATATTCACAACAGGAAAAGAAAATGGACGAACGGTATATGAATAGAGTGCATTTTATTACAGTTGGACAAAAGACCAGCGTGAAATATATATATATATATATATATATATATATATGCATATACACATTATATATATATATATATATAATATATGTATATTATATATATACATATATATGTATATATATATACACATATATATGTATATATTATACATATACATATATATATGTATATATATATATATATTGTATATATATACTATACATAGCCATACATATATTTATATATATACATATATATGTATATAATGTATGTATATATATATATACATATACATATCATGTATATAATATGTATATATACATATATATGATATATATAACATATATTTATACATATATATGTATATATATGTACATATATATATAGTACATAGACATATACATATATATGTATATGTATACATATACATATATTGATATATAATATATGTATATATATATATATATGCATATACATATATATGTATATATATATACATATACATATATATGTATATATATATGTGTATATATACAATATATGTATATATATAAATATATATATATGTATTTATACATATATAGGTATATGTATATATATACATATACCTATATATGTATACATATACATATATATGTATATATATACAAATATATATAAATATATATACATATATATACAGATACATACATATATTTATATATATAACATATAGTGTATATATAAATATGTATTATATACACATATACATATATATATATATATATGTGTACATATACGTATATCTGTATATATATATATATACATATCTATATATATATACATACACATATATATGTATGTATATATATATACACATATATATACATATACACACACACAAACACACACACATATATATATATATATATATATATATATATATATATATATATATATATATATTAATGAATGAATGATCAAATGGATACCCTGGCTTTGAAATAAATTTATTTCGGCAATTCTTTGCCTCGTCAGTCTGATCTTTACTATCTAATACACGGTCTCACCGGCATGATCTTCCTGTTTCCCTGATTTAGTTTTTTATAAACTTAAAACTTTATATGTACTTTTGAGTTCATAATTTTGGCTGAATACTATCAAACTAACACATGATATCAAACACCTAAATATATATATATATAATATATATATATATATATATATATATATACTAGCAAATATATGCCACCCTCCGGGTGCAAGTATTTAAGTTTTTAATGTAATATAATATGTATTTAAATTAGAAAAGGCTAATGAAACTAAATAAGAATACAGATAAAGATTTGAAACAGAGGAGTATAATAAAAGATTTGAAACAGAGGAGTATAATAAAAAATGGAAACAACTGAAACTTACTCTTCCATCACTCTCGTCTTTCATTGTTATTTTTTCTAATTTAAGTATTAGTTAAAAGAGAATAAAGAAGAATAAAATGACAGTTATCTTTCTTGTTAATGGATTTCATTTAAAGATTCATTGAAGAGATTTTGCTATTATATTCATTAAAATAAAATCAAACAGTTAGAAATCAATAATACTAAGCACATATTTATTAAATTTCGATTTTTTAATATTAATATGCAAATTAGCCTTCCGTTCACACTGTAAACCGCTATTTTTGTTATATATAAATATAATTGCATGTTGTTAGTATGTAGAATAGTTAATAGTATTAATAATGTAAGACAATTTTATTAATAATTGAGGTTTAGATAAAAAAATAAATCATGGAGAATGTGATGTCAATAACTAAGAGAATTGTACTTGAGTAGGAATATAGTTTTCGGTTACAGACAGAAAAACACACAATCTCCATTATAATAAGATATATATATATATATATATATATATATATGT
>CM042181.1:2277725-2281388 GCA_023376005.1 Doryteuthis pealeii | reverse complement strand
TAAAGAGAGAGATGATAGAGTAGATAAGGACACGCAGGAGGGATAAGATATCGGGCTACCATACGGTCAGTCGGAGTTCGACCCTAGCCAAAGGTAGCTGTGTTTAACCACACTGAAGAGGCATGAAACGCCGAAACACGTGTCTGTGGATGACTTATATATATATATATATATATATATATATATATATATATATATATATACTCCCATAAATGTGCTATGAGCTCTCTGACTGGTAATTTAAATTGACTCTCACTACTAAGCATATAAGCAATGATCTTTTCCCCGGAAATGTGACCGTAAAATACATAAACAAACCTATGTACTTAATAGTTTAAAAACACCAGTCCCGCTCCAGCTGTCAGTGGACGAGGGGATAACATATCGGGCTACCATACGGTAGGTCTGAGTTCGACCCTAGCCAAAGATAGCTGTGTCTAGCCACACTGAAGAGGCGTGAAACGCCGACACACGTGTCTGTGGATCACTTAATATATATATATATATATATATATATATATAGAGAGAGAGAGAGAGAGAGAGAGACATATTTTTATAACTTGGAAATAAATTTGGGAGTAATTGAAATTAATTGCGAAATCCAGCGACAGTCACCCATGAAATAGAATTATCGTTGAACTTTTTAAAAGGTAAGCTTACATATTAATGCAATACTTAAATGCAGAGATTAATTTTAAGATTTTATAGTTTATATTTGTATATGGCATAACTATTTTTACTTAACCCCAAAAAACCGAAATGGGAAGAAAAACAACTGTATGGATTCTTCAAGTGACAAACTGGAGAGAAATAGAGAAGAAAAGAACACCTAACAGTTTCTACTGAAGCATAGCTCCAGAACGATATATGTACTTTGAAGAAATGAACGATTAAAAGGCTAAGGACAATTACGACATCAAATAAACATAGGAAGGACCAATAGATGATTGGGAAACCAAATAAATGGACCATATTACCTTTAGGCACCCCTTTTTGATCTCGATTAAGAAAGGACATGTTTTTTCATTTACACCGTCAATATCCGCTTGTTTGTTAGGGGTTACGGTTAGGGGTTAGAGTTAGGGGTTAGTTTTATAATTTTTTAAAATCTAAAAATCGTCTGTAAAACAACCGAATATTGACGGTGTAAATGAAAAATATGTTTTTTCTTAACCGAGGTCAAAAAGGGGTGCCTAAAGGTCATATGGTCCAAATAAGTTAATATAAAAATAGTCAATGACCATTCGATAATGAACAATCGATCCAACGGATAGTGAGGGACCATTCCGAACTGCAAACGAATAAACAGACATCCTATGACGAACAAATGAATCAACCTATGGTCAAGAATTATTCCAACTCCAAAGAAATAAACGGATGAAATGCCATTCCTTGATAAATAAATCAATCAACGAAATTTGAAGTTACTTATGTTTAAGTTTCATTCTACGATGAGGGTAATGATGAAATGCTAATCTTGTATGTTCTTATATATCGAATAATGGAAGCGCATGGTGTAATGGTTAAGGTAATGGCAAATGGACTCGTCGCCCCGAGTTCAAATCCTGGATGTGGTAATTGTATTTCACTTAGCGCTAATAACCTTGGGGAAAATATGAATCCTACTCTCCCTCCAGCTATAGATAAATAGTAGGGCAGACTGGGCTCTTTAACCTTGGTTAGGCAACTGGTCTAGGAGAAGGAAAACTCTGAATTCAAACCTATCGAACTCCGCTTAAGAAATTGATATATGTTGCATAGGCCAAACTCAAGTTATAGTAGTCGTCGTCATTAGTAGTAATAGTCGTCGCTAGTTCAGAAACAATACACGCAGGTTGTATCGTCACAAGAAGCTGGTTTATTTCTTTGATACACGTGGGTTCTTTTTCAGAGAGAAGGAAAGATAGAGAGAAAGAGAGAGAGAGAGAGGGTGGGGTTACAGTCAAATTACTCTGTCGTAAATAATGTTCGCTACTATTATATCGAAACCCTCGGGGGAACCATGAAAGTCCCACCTGAAATATCAAGAATAAATTACAGGTTAACAAACAACACCATTGTTACATTATTATTTTTTCTTTACACCTGTATTGTGATAGCCCTCAAAATCAACCTCCAAACCAATATATATATATATATATATATATATATATATATATATATATATATATATATATATATATATAAAGTTTGTTTCTTTATAGTATCATTGAAGCATTGTGTGTGTGTAATATAAAGATTTTGAAGGCAATTTACAATGCAATATGTGTTGAATTTATTTAACTTTTTCTTTTTTTTTCAAAACTAAATATTTTCGGAAGTAAAATTCCATCTTCAGAGTTATTGAAAGTTGAAAGTATTGAAAGTACTAGGTGATTTTTTTATAGTACTTATCCCACGGCGATATTGTAATCTTCTGTTGTTTAAGAAGTTGATGAACGCCGTATATTTGAAAAAAAAAATTTTCCGTGATGTTAAATCGGCTAATTCCGTGATGTTAACCGGCTCGGCTGTTCCTGCGCGTGGAAATTGTTCGAAATTCTTTTAATTTTTACTATAAATATAAGCCTTGCTCGGCATAGTGAAATAAAGTTTGTTTCTTTATAGTATCATTGAAGCATTGTGTGTGTATGTGTAATATAAAGATTTTGAAGGCAATTTACAATGCAATATGTGTTGAATTTATTTATATAAATATATTTATATGTTATATATACTAGCAAATATATGCACCCTCCGGGTGCAAGTATTTAAGTTTTGATATAATAAAATATCATATCAAATTAGAAAGGCTAATGAAACTGACTAAGAATGCAGATAAAAAGGTCTGCAACAGAGGGGGTATAATTGAAAAATAGAACAACTTTGAAACTAACTATTCCATTATTTTCCATTACTCCCCTCTTTCATTGGTAAATTTTCCTAATTTAACTATTTAGTTAAAATAGGAAGTAAAGGATAATATTACAGTTATTTCTTCTTGTAAATAAATTTCTTTTAAGATTTATCCACGAGATTTTTGTTTATATTTCTTAAGATAAAACCAAACAATTAGAAATCAATAATACCAAGCACATATTTATTAAAATAAAATTTTAAATATCAATATGCAAATTAGCCTTCCCGTTCAAACTGTAAACCGCTATTTTGTTGTATATATAAATACAATTGCATGTTATTAGTGCGTAGATATGGTCAACAGTATTAATAATGTAAAACAATTTTTATTAATAACTGAAGGTTTAAAAGAATGAAATCATGGAGAATTTGACGTAAATAATTAAGGGAATTGTGACTTGAGTAGTAATATAGTTTCGGTTACAGACAGAAAAACACACAATCTCCATTATAATAAGATATATGTGTTGAATTTATTTATATAGATATATTTATTTGTTTATATATATATATAGGAGGGTAGGTATACAATTGATTGCATTCTTTTGCGCGTGTTGCATACTTGTTGTAAATCTGCAAGATAACTGTCTCTGAATAAATATACAACGAAAAGAAAAGAATACAAAATGAAGGAAAATAAAAACATGGCTATTATGAAAAGTCTAATCTACAACTCCAACCGCTGGATGACGTCATTGCGCATGCGCGTTAGCTGTAAATGCTCAAATCAGTGTCGGCTTAGAAGAAGGGAAGCTGTATGACTTC
>CM042181.1:2250225-2262725 GCA_023376005.1 Doryteuthis pealeii | reverse complement strand
TCTAAATTTAAATGTCGTAAAACAAAAAATACATCTCATTTTATTTTATTTATTCAATTCATCCCCTCAGGCAATATCTTTCAAAAAAGTATTTTTACACAGTCCTTGTCATAATAAGAAATCTGTTATGACATGAATTTCTTCTAGATTAATTGATTTACCAAGTTCCTAATCTTATTTTTAAATTATAAACGCTTTTTCCTGATATTAAATGTCGTAAAACAAAACATACATCTCAGTGGAATAGAGTAAATATAATGGTTTCTTTTTAAGTAAGAAATTAATTTAAATAAAAATATTAAACATTTTATTTCATTTATTCAAGCAATATCTCAAGCAATATCTCTTCAAAAATGTATTTTTACACTGCCCGGAGGGTGTCTTTTTTTTTTTGCTTTTTTAATAAGAAATGTGTTATAACATGAAATTCTTTTAGATTAATTGATTTACCAAGTTCCTTTTCTTATTTTAAATTAAAAACTCTTCTTCATGAATTTAAATGTCGTAAAACAAAACATACATCTCAGTAGAATGGAGTAAATATATATATTTTTTAAAGTAAGAAATTAATTTAAATAACAATATTTGAACATTTTATTTTATTTATTCAATTCATCTCCTCAAGCAATATCTCTTCAAAAAATTATTTTTACACTGGCCGGAGGGTGTTTTCTTTTTTACTTTTTTCTTTTTTTTTGCTTGTCATAATAATAAGAAATCAGTAATAACATGAAATTCTTAAACATTCTATTTTATTTATACAAGCAATATCTCAGGCAATATCTCTTCAAAAATGTATTTTTACACAGCCCGGAGGGTGTCTTTTTTTTTTTTTGCTTTTATAATAAGAAATGTGTTATAACACGAATTTCTTCTAGATTAATTGATTTACCAAGTTTCTTTTTCTTATTTTAAATTAAAAACGCTTCTTCATAAATTCTGCAAAACGAAATTAATTAACAATTGATGTAATTATCTATAAAAATACAATCAATTATTATTACGAAACACTTCTATTACGATCATTAATAAAACATTAAGTATCAAAAATAATTATAGGTTTTTATTAGAATGACATAGAGAAACATTTTAAAACAATTATTGGCAGTTTTTGAAAGAATAAACACTTGAAATATTTCGTCGATTTCCACATCATTTTTTTTTTTTTGATGAAAATGAAAATTTGAAACAACGAGTATGTTAATTGCTTTATTGGCAATTTCTTATTTCATGATAATAACATTCATTCAAATAAATAAATAAATAAATTAGGCATCTATCTATCTATCTATCTATCTATCTATCTATCTACTTATCTACTCACGCATTTATCTATCTCATATCATTATCTATCTATCTATCTATCTATCTATCTATCTATCTGTCTGTCTGTCTGTCTGTTCTGTCTATCTGTCTGTCTCAGTCTGTTCCAATCTATCTATCCATCTATCTATTTATTTACCCACCCATTTATCTATCTATCTGTTTCTTATCTATTTCTTATTTCACGATAATAACATTCATTCAAATAATAAATAAATTAGGTATCTATCTATCTATCTATCTATCTACCCACGCATTTATCTATCTCAGATCATTATCTATCTATCTATCTATCTAAATATCTATCGATCTATCTCAGTCTGTACCTATCTATCTATCTATCTATCTATCTGTTTCTTATCTATTTCTTATTTCACGATAATAACATTCATTCAAATAATAAATAAATAAATTAGACATCTATCTATCTATCTATCTATCTATCTATCTACTTATCTACTCACGCATTTATCTATCTCAGATCATTATCTATCTACCTATCTATCTATTTCAGTATGTTCCTATCTATCTATCTATATATCTGTCTATCTGTCTACCTATTTATCTATCTCACTTAGATCATTATCTATCAATCTATCTATCTATCTATCTGTCTATCTCAGTCTGTTCCTATCTATCTATCTATCTATCTACCTACCCATTTATCTATCTCAGATCATTATCTATCTATCTATCTATCTATCTATCTATTTAACCATATATCTTTCTGTATGTCTGTCTCAGGCTGTTCCTATCTATCTATCTATCTATCTATCTACCCACGCATTTATCTATCTCAGATCATTATCTATCTATCTATCTATCTATCTATCTATCTATCTCAGTCTGTTCCTATCTATGTATCTATCTATCTATCTACCTATCTGTGTATTATCTATTTCTTATTTCATGATAATAACGTTCATTCAAATAATAAATAAATAAATTAGGCATCTATCTATCTATCTATCTATCTATCTATCTATCTATGTATTTAACTATCTATCTTTCTGTATGTCTGTCTGTCTCAGTCTGTTCCTATCTATTTATCTATCTACCCACCCATTTATCTATCTCACTTAGATCCTTATCTATCTATCTATCTATCTATCTATCTATCTATGTATTTAACTATCTAGATTTATGTCTGTCTGTCTGTCTGTCTGTCTCAGTCTGTTCCTATCTATCTATCTATCTATTTATTTATCTACCCACCCATTTATCTCACTTAGATCATTATCTATCTATCTATCTATCTATCTATCTATCTATCTATCTATCTATCTATCTGTCTGTCTGTCTGTCTCAGTCTGTTCCTATCTATCTATTTATCTATCTATCTATCTATCTATCTATCTATCTATCTACCCACCCATTTATCTATCTCACTTAGATCATTATCTATCTATCTATCTATCTATCTATCTATTTAACTATATATCTTTCTGTCTGTCTGTCTCTCTGTCTCAGTCTATTCCTATCTATCTATCTATCTATCTATCCACACATTTATTTATCTCACTTAGATCCTTATCTATCTATCTATCTATCTATTTAACTATATATCTTTCTGTATGTCTGTCTCAGGCTGTTCCTATCTATCTATCTATCTATCTATCTATCTATCTATCTATCTACCCACGCATTTATCTATCTCAGATCATTATCTATCTATCTATCTATCTATCTATCTATCTATCTATCTATCTACCCACGCATTTATCTATCTCAGATCATTATCTATCTATCTATCTATCTATCTATCTATCTATCTATCTCAGTCTGTACCTATCTATCTATCTATCTATCTATCTATCTATCTGTTTCTTATCTATTTCTTATTTCACGATAATAACATTCATTCAAATAATAAATAAATAAATTAGGCATCTATCTATCTATCTATCTATCTATCTATCTATCTATCTATCTACTCACGCATTTATCTATCTCTATCTATCTATTTCAGTCTGTTCCTATCTATCTATCTATCTATCTATCTATCTATCTATATATCTGTCTATCTGTCTACCCATTTATCTATCTCAGATCATTATCTATCTATCTATCTATCTATCTATCTATCTATCTATCTATCTATCTATCTATCTATCTCTCTGTCTGTCTCAGTCTGTTCCTATCTATCTATCTATCTATCTATCTATCTATCTATCTACCCATTTATCTATCTCAGATCATTATCTATCTATCTATCTATCTATCTATCTATTTAACCATATATCTTTCTGTATGTCTGTCTCAGGCTGTTCCTATCTATCTATCTATCTATCTACCCAGGCATTTATCTATCTCAGATCATTATCTATCTATCTATCTATCTATCTATCTCAGTCTGTTCCTATCTATGTATCTATGTATCTATGTATCTATCTATCTGTGCCTTATCTATTTCTTATTTCACGATAATAACATTCATTCAAATAAATAGATAAATAAATTAGGCATATATCTATCTATCTATCTATCTATCTTTCTGTATGTCTGTCACACACACACACACACACACACACACACACATATATATATATATATATATATATATATATATATATATATATATATATATCCTGAAACAGAGACATGAGGAGTGGGAGGGTGATGAATAGAAATGAGTAGTCTAAAAATATAAATAGATACGCACAGAGAGAGAGAGAGAGAGAGAGAGAGAGAGAGAGAGAGAGAGAGAGAGAGAGAGAGAGGAGAAGGGGGTGGAGGGTGACTGGATAATGAGAGAGAGAGAAAGTTAGAGACAATGAACGATAGAACTTGAGGGAGAAAAAATAATGAAATAGAGAGAACAACAGAGCTGAGCACACTAATAAACAGAAAGAAGCTATCTGAGATTGATATATTAATAGATACACACAGAGAGAGAGAGAGAGAGAGAGAGAGAGAGAGAGAGAGAGAGAGAGAGAGAGAGAGAATAAAAGTGAGAGAATGAGAGAGCTGACCAACCTAAGTTAAATAGAAATAGACAGTCTCTCAGACTGATATTTAGATAGATATGAAAATGTATATATATATATATATATATATATATATATATATATATATATATATATATTGAAACAGAGACATGAGGAGTGGGAGGGTGATGAATGAGCGGTATAAAATATAAATAGATACGCACAGAGAGAGAGAGAGAGAAAGAGAGAGAGAGAGAAGAGAGAGAGAGAGGGGGTAGTGGGAGGGTGACTGGATAATGAGAGAGAGAGAGAGAGAGAGAAAGTTAGAGACAATGAATGAGAGAACTTGAGGGAGAGAAAAATAATGAAATAGAGAGAACAACAGAGCTGGCCACACTAAGATAAACTGAAAGAAGCTATCTGAGATTGATATATAAGTAGATATGAGCATCCTTAAATAGAGGCACGAAAAAAAGAAAAGATGAAAGATGTCTATTGTCCCCAGATGATTGACACCCAAGTGCCCTCCTCCCCCACTCAAAAAAACCCAAACCTGATTGTCAAATTTTCTTTCTCCTTGAACGCTACACATTCTTCCGTGTCGAGACACTTGTGTTCCTTGACACTGTTCACACATCCTCAATTCTGAATCTGTCAAGTTTCAACGCAACGTTCTCATCTGAACTCTTCAGTGAAAGGAGACAAGATCCTTCGATGGCCATTGATTAAAACGTCCAGGCACCTCAATTCTCATTGGGTTGGCAAGCCAGAACAAATTATCTGTCAGTCAGTTCATGTTTGCTGACAATTACCGTAAAACGTGTAGACAAAGAAGAGATTGACAAGAACAAAATTCGTCTTTGACTCGCTATTGAACAGAAGCCGTGCAAGGTCGGTAGTTGAAGGCAGTAATTTCTGCAGCACCGCTACTGTTCTTCTTCAAGGATGGATTTGGCATTGAATAACTCACAAATCTTGATGTGCCATTAAACAGAGAAACCCAACCAACCTTAACGAGTTTGGTCGTCGTATTAACTTTTCAGCTGGTGTTATGGAAATTAAAACCTTCAAATATTGTTACATAGTTAGTATATCCCTAATACTTTTATAAGGTATTGTAGAAATCATAATAGCGATTAGTATAGCTGATGGCCTTGAGGGTGAGTGACGGCGCTTGACCTCGATCTCACCTTGCGTTCTGGGGATGAATCGTGAGAACCGGAACCCCATAGAAGGTCCTCTTCCGGTTTAAGGAGTAAGCAACTCAGTTAGTCAGTTAGAAGTTAGAAGCCAAGCTAGCAAGATGTAAGGATCCGCGCGCATTGTCTGGTCTGGGGATTTATAAATAAAGTAACATCAACGTAAATCGAAGTCTTGTGTTTATTACCTAAAAACTAACAATGACACAAGGCTTCTGATAAGGAATGATCCCCAACAGAAACCAGACCCGGAATCCTCAATAGAAGACCAGACGAGACCTTAGAAGATATACCAGACCAAGATAGATGATAGACGATCAGAAGCAAAGCCGGCCAGATGAATAGACGACCAGAATAAGAAGTAAGAAAGGTATATAACGTTATATAGACTAGCAAATATATGCACCCTCCGGGTGCAAGTATTTAAGTTTTAATGTAATAAAATATTATATTAAATTAGAAAGTCTAACGGAACTAAATAAGAATACAGATAAAAAGATTTGAAACAGAGGGAGTATAATAAAAAATGGAACAACTGAAACTTACTCTTTCATCACTCTTGTCTTTCATTGTTATTTTCTAATTTAAGTATTTAGTTATAAGAGGAAGTAAAGAATAAAATAACAGTTATTTTTTCTTGTTAATGGATTTCATTTAAGATTCATTGAAGGGATTTTTGCTTATATTCATTAAAATAAAACGAAACAGTTAGAAATCAATAATACTAAGCAAATATTTATTAAATTCGATTTTTTAATATTAATATGCAAATTAGCCTTCCCATTCACACTGTAAACCGCTATTTTGTTGTATATATAAATATAATTGCATGTTTTCAGTATGTAGACACAGTTAACAGTATTAATAATGTAAGACAATTTTATTAATAATTGAGGTTTAGATAAAAATAAAATCATGGAAAATGTGATGTCAATAACTAAGAGAATTGTGACTTGAGTAGGAATATAGTTTCGGTTACAGACAGAAAAACACACAATCTCCATTATAATAAGAAGATTTGGTAGAGTGAAAACACCAGTATATAACAATGTTTCTAACATTTTTATTAAATTTTGAGATTGTTTTCATATGTTTATCTAGTCCATCCATTATGGTGAAAGGGATGTGAAAAGGGTATGAAAAGGGTGGTGGTGGGCTTTGTGTAATGGTTATTGTCATAAGAATTGGAATCAGCAATCTGAGTTCGAATTTTGGACACGGCAGTTTGCATTTTAAATAATTCCCTCTAATACCTTTGAGAAAGGCATGAATCTTTTTTTATTATTATAAAAACTCATTGCACGTTCGGTTTTCCGGTTAACGCCGGGGGTCCAGCGAGCTTCGGCAGCTGGACTCATCGAGAGTTTAATACTAGCGTCGATCCCAGGGGGGCTATCCCCCCCCAGGCAACGACGCAATTTTTGTTCTTTTCCACCCATGAGCTTCGGCTTGTGGGTGGGCCCACATTAAAACAAGGCCTTGTGCCCAGTCCATACAAGTGGGGTATGCGACAAATATATTTGAGAAAGGCATGCATCCATCTGTTATCTCCTCAGCTATGGATAAATAATAGGACAGAGTGGGTTCTTTAAACCATTGTCGGGCAACCAGTTTAGAACATGTAAAGCAATGAGTTCAAATCAGCTGTAAAGCAAATGTAAAGTTGGCAGAGTGACTTATTGTCAGTATCAGCGAGGGAATCTGTCCCCTTTTCACTAGTGCTAGACCTTGGAGGTCTTCTTACTTACTTGCTACTAGTACCAGGTAAACTAGTACTACCTGTTCCATTAGTCGCTGACAACCAGACAATGAAACAGGTAGTACTAGTTTACATGATACTAGTAGCAATTAAGGAAGCAGGCCTGTCTTTTCCTAACCTGACACAGCGGTGAATGTATAAAATTTGAATAGAATATCTACTAGTGACCATCCTTCAATGTTAAGTACAGTTGCCCAAGCCCTAGCATCTATATGATTGTCCCAATCCTAATGCCATTTTCGCGAGACCCCAAACCGATTTATCATATATGAACTAGAATGCGGTGAATGGGGACAAATGTACTTAATATTGAAGGGTGATCGTTGGAAGATATTTAGGAAAAAAGATTAGGATAGTTAGATAAATTTCTGGCTTGGTTTGGTTTCTTTGTTTAATGGCAGATCAACCACGATGAGCTATTTAATGCAAAAGGAATTCTTGTAGAAAAAAAGTATAAGATTTTTCATAAACATACAGTGTATCACCAAAGCATAGCTATTAACGCAAGTTGGTTGATTGGTTGGTTGGATGGTCGGTTGGTCGGTTGGGTGGGTGGTTGGTTGGTTGGAGTTTACAGCTTGTCAATCCATTAGATTAATTTATGCCGAAGACGTTTAATTTTTCATGATACAGGTTATTTACTATGACACTTCTTCTAAATAACTGCCAGTTAACATTAGAATTTTACACTTACCATACATAATTAATAGACCACTTATTATTGGTGCAAAAATCGTACATCCTAGAAATTCATTTTTTTAATAAAGTTTTTTTGTTTTGTTTTTATCTCGGATGAACAGAGATCATAATTTGAAATTGGTAGTTTGTATCAGAGTTGTATAAGAATTGATCCTGTGTCTGAATCTGAAACCTGTTCTTACGATCAGACTTATCAATCAGAGAACAGCTAAAAGGTCAGTCGAGGGTGACTACCTATCTATCATTTTACTCGGTATTTTCCATGTAAAATTTTCTTTTAAAGAATTATCAGTTAACTTTAGAATTCTACACTTATCATACATAATTAATAGACAGCTAATTTATTGGTGCAAAAAATCTTACTTCCTAGTAATTCATTTTTAAATAAGTTTTTGTTTTTCTATTTTTTTTTATCTCTGTTGAACAGAGATCAAAATTTAAAATTTGTTGTTTGTATCAGAGTTGTATCAGAATTGATCCTGTCTCTGAATCTAAAACCTGTTCTTACGATCAGACTGATCAATCAGAGAACAGCTAAAAGGTCAGTCAAGGGTGACTACCTATCTATCATTTTACTCGGTATTTTCCATTTTGAAGAATTATCAGTTAACTTTAGAATTCTACACTTATCATACATAATTAATAGACAGCTAATTTATTGGTGCAAAAATAGTACTTTCTTGTAATTCATTTTTTAATAGAGTTTTTCTTTTTCTTTTCTTTTTCTATCGGATGAACAGTGTTCATAATTTGAAATTGGTAGTTTAAAGTCGAAACAAAGACTGTAGTCAATTCGTTCGTTTAATAAAGATTAATAAGATATTTCCTCTTGATAATTTATTTTTCTATCTTACCTTTCTATATCTATATATTACTATATTTTCATTATATGATGAAAATAGTGCCATCTATGTCTTCATTAATGCGATTTGCACACATGCACATATATATGCATGCACCCCCCATCTCTCTCACTGCTTCTAACTAATTTGATTAGAGTCACTATTTATTTAGGAAAAACCTGCCGTAATCAGGTCTACAACTGGTTTTAATTCAGAGTTTTTCTTCTTCTTGACCGGTTGTCCTACCAAGAGTATGACCTACAATTTCCCCATAACTAGAGGGAGAAGCAAGATTCGTGCTCTCACAAGGATATTAGAACTATAGTAGTTTGAAGTCAAAATATAGAAGTAACGAGCGTTGACACGTCAGTTCTCCATTACCAAATCGAAAGCGTAATGCAACACAGGGTATGAGCTGTTTTATAACTTTCACAAGAGTATTAGTACAAAAGAACATCTAAAAGGTCAGTCAATGGTGACTACCTGTCTATCATTTTACTGGGTATTTTCCACGACTCTTCTTTTAAAGAATTATCAGTTAACTTTAGAATTCTACACTTACCATACATAATTAATAGACCACTTATTATTGTTGCAAAAATCGTACTTCATAGTAATTTATTTTTTGATAAAGTGTTTTTTATATATTGGATGAACAGAGATCAAAATTTGAAATTGGTAGTTTGTATCAGAATTGATCCTGTCTCTGAATCTGAAACCTGTTCTTACGATCAGACTGATCAATCATAGAACAGCTAAAAGGTCAGTCGAGGGTGACTACCTATCTATCATTTTACTCGGTATTTTCCATGTAAAATTTTCTTTTAAAGAATTATCAGTTTTACACTTACCATACATAATTAATAGACCACTTATCATTGGTGCAAAAATCGTACATTCTAGTAATTCATTTTTTTAATATAGTTTTTCTTTTTCTTTTTTTTTAATCCCGGATGAACAGAGATCATAATTTGAAATTGGTAGTTTGAAGTCGGAATAAAGAGGTTTATCCCCCACAGCCAGACTGTCTATTCCCATTCTTTGAATAGTCATTTCAAATTGTTAAAATTTCGAGCTAAATTAATTTTAGTATCAATAATTAAGCTTTCCTTCATCTCATTTTGGTCTTTTATCTCGAATTTCTTAGTCAAAGGCCCTCTCACCTTTGCATTAATAGTTTTCAATTATCGAATTCAGAGATGAATTATTTTCAATATTAATGTTTGGTTAGTCCTATCCCCCGACCCTACCGGTGCTTTTTATCACGAATTCCTTGGTCGAGTGAACTTTAACCTTCATCGTTTTTAATTATTGGTTTCGAATATCATTTTAATAAGAATTGTTGAATCTTTCTTTATCATAGTGTCCCCCCACCTACCAGGACATATTTGGTTGATATATTCCTCGACAGTTAAAGGTGGGGAAGAAAAAAAAAGAAGAAAGAATACGACTTTTATGATTTAACAATACAAGTAGAAATTTCCAAAATTATAAAAGCTATCTTACACAAAAAGAATGAGATCACGAGGCTGAACAACTCTTCCAATGATAATGACTCTTCTCAAAATTCTAGAAGGTATCTTAAAATTAAAAAAAAAAGTACACTGCAAACGAAAAAAGAACATGTTTTTCTCTAATACTTTCTCATCTCTCGTTTCATTTTGAAAAGATTCCATTCATTATTCAGACGACACTTTATTCAGTAAAGTGTACTGATGAAGGTTTAAAAAAACGAAACTTTGTAACGTCGATCTCACAATATAAGATGAATTTATCTTTTTAGAATATTTTAAAAAAAATTTCTACGTATAAAGTAAGTAAAGGTAAGGGAGTAGCCTATACTTGGTATCAGACGGACAGCGAGGGAGTCTATCCTCTTTTTACTAGCATTAGACCAGGGAGATTGTTTTGGTGAGGTGGAGCATTACACCTACAGAGAGTTTGCCAGTTTACTGTGCAGTTCAGAATATTCAATCTGTAATACTCATAAGTTAACTTGCCGGAGACAATCCTGAACTGAGAACCTTGCGATTGTTCAGGCGGATGTTCTACTGACTGAGCTAAACCGTCTCCTGTTTATTCCACACCACACACACACACACACACACAGAGAGAGGAGAGAGAGAGAGAGAGAGAGAGAGAGAGAGAGAGGAGAGAGAGGGGGTAGTAACATCTCATCCATAGAGAGCGATATTAATACACGAATAGGAAAGGCATGGCTAGCCACAAACAAATTATCAGTAACATGGAAATCAGATCTCACTGACAAGCTAAAGCGACAATTCTTCCAGGCTGTGGTTATATCAGTGCTGCTGTATGGCTGCACCACCTGGACCCTAACGAAGCGCCTCTTGAATAAGCTAGATGGTAGCTGTACACGAATGCTGCGTGTGGTCTTGAAGAAGTCGTGGAAACAGTACCCCACAGGGAGGCAGCTGTATGGTCACATGCCCCACGTCTCACAAACCATCAGAGTAAGACGGACTTGGCATACGGGGCACTGCTGGAGAAGCAAAGACGAGCTCATAAGTGACGTTCTCCTGTGGAAGCCAAAACATGAGAATGCTAGTGTTGGCCACCCAGCAAGAACATACATTGACCAATGTGAGGATGCTGGTTGCTGTGCAGAGGAGCTCCCAGAGGCAATGAATGATAGGGAAGGATGGAGAGAGATTGTCATGGATATCCGTGCTGCCTGCGCGACATGATAATATATATATATATATACGCGCATTACAACATACGCACACGTACAAAAAAAAATAAAAATAAAAATAAACGCATTCACGCTCACACGGGAATACAGTTATTTAAAAAATAACGTCATTTTCAAAAAAAAAAAAAAAAAAAATTAATTTAGGAAGAAATGCCATAGCTGTACTGCTTCAGTTCAATTCTTTTGATGAAGAGGTATTACCTCGAAAATTCAAGAAATAATAAAAAAAATACAGGTCAACACACACCACCATTGTACCGTATTATTATTTTTTATTTATTCCAAACTGCATTGTGATGGCCTTCTAAATCAACCTCCTAACCATATATATATATATATATATATATATATATATATATATATAAGTTAAAAGAAAGGGAATGAATCCGACAATATGAGTAAGAAAAGGTGGAATGAAAACATCACACAATGCTGTTAAAGAAGAAAACAATTTATAATATAATCATAGCTGATTTTTGTAAAATCGAAATATTGATCAGTATCAGCTATGATTATATTATAAATTGTTTTCTTCTTTAACAGCATTGTGTGATGTTTTCATTCCACCTTTTCTTACTCATATATATATATATATATATATATATATATATATATATATATATATATATATATATATATATATATATATATATATATATATTATATATATATATATATATGTATATAGTTAGGCAGTATTTCTTCTTTTCAAACATAATTTCGTTGAACTGTGCGACATTTTGTTTTCTGCAAATTTATTTATCTCCCTTTCAATTTGCCGAAAAAATGAAATGATGTCAGGCTGGAATTGGCTGATGTATTCGCCGTAATTTATCTGCTACCGAGTACAAGTATAATGGAACAATCTAATTTTGTATTGTTTTTACATTTCTCCTTGGCCCGTGACGGGACAGCAAGTACACAGGAGAAGATAAGTTACAGCAAATACATAAGCCAATTCCAGCCTGATATCATTTCATCTATTCAGCAACTTGAAAAGATGATGAACAAAATTTGCAGACATCTCTCTCTTTT
>CM042181.1:2226184-2246184 GCA_023376005.1 Doryteuthis pealeii | reverse complement strand
AAGCCTTGTGCTATTGTTAGCTTTTAGTAATAACCACAAGACTTCGATTTACGATGATGTTACTTTATTCGTAGAACCCCAGACCAGACAATCACACAGTGAGACTCACATCTTGCTAGCTTCGCTTCTAAGTTCTAACTCTAACTAACTGAGTTGCTTACCCCTTAAACCGGAAGGAGCTTCTATTGCCATCCGATTCTCACGATCATCCCCAGAACGCAAGGTCAGAGTGAGGTCAAACGCTGTCACTCACTCTCAAGGCCATCAGCTGCACTAATATGATTGTCATAATCATTAGGTTACTAATGATTATGTAATATAAGTAAGAAAGGTATATAACGTTATATAGATTGGTAGAGTAAGTAGTATAACAATGTTTTTGAAAATTTTATCTAGTCCATCCATTATGGTGAAAAGGGTGTGAAAAGGGTATGAAGAGGGTGGTGGTGGGCTTTGTGTAATGGTTATTGTCATAAGAATTGGAATCAGCAATCTGAGTTCGAATTTTGGACACGGCAGTTTGCATTTTAAATAATTCCCTCTAATACCTTTGAGAAAGGCATGCATCCATCTGTTATCTCCTCGGCTATGGATAAATAATAGGACAGAGTGGGTTCTTTAAACCATTGTCGGGCAACCAGTTTAGAAGATGTAAAACAATGAGTTCAAATCAGCTGTAAAGCAAAAGTAAAGTTGGCAGAGTGACTTATTGTCAGTATCAGCGAGGGAATCTGTCCCCTTTTCACTAGTGCTAGACCTTGGAGGCCTTCTTACTTACTTGCTACTAGTACCAGGTAACTAGTACTACCTGTTCCATTAGTCGCTGACAACCAGACAATGAAACAGGTAGTACTAGTTTATATGATACTAGTAGCAATTAAGGAAGTAGGCCTGTCTTTTCCTAACCTGACACAGCGGTGAATGTATAAAATTTTAATAGAATATCTACTAGTGACCACCCTCCAATGTTAAGTACAGTTGCCCAAGCCCTAGCATCTATATGACTGTCCCAATCCCAATGCCATTTTCGCGAGACCCCAAACCGATTTATCATATATGAACTAGAATGCTGTGAATGGGGACAAATGTACTTAATATTGAAGGGTTATCGTTGGAAGATATTTAGGAAAAAAGATTAGGATAGTTAGATAAATTTCTGGCGTGGTTTGGTTTCTTTGTTTAATGGCATATAAACCACGATGGGATATCTAATGCCAAAGGAATTTTTGTTGAAGAAAAGTATAAGATTTTTCATAAACTTCCTGTGTATCAATAAAGTATAGCTATTACCGCAGGTTGGTCGGTTGGTTATTAATTATGTATGGTAAGTGTAGAATTCTAAAGTTAACTGATAATTCTTTAAAAGAGGAGTCATGGAAAATACCGAGTAAAATGATAGACAGGTAGTCACCTTTGACTGACCTTTTAGATGGATTGACAAGCTGTAAATGCTTGTCAATCCATTGGGTAATTTTATGTCGAAGACGTTTAATTTTTCATGATAAAGGGTATTTTCCATGACTCTTCTTCTAAATAATTACCAGTTAGCTCTTGAATTCTACACTTACCATACATAATTAATAGACCTCTTATCATTGGTGCAAAAATAGTACTTCCTAGTAATTTGTTTTTTTAAATAATTTTTTTCCGAGTTCATAATTTGGAATTGGTAGCTTGAAGTCGAAACAAAGTAATAACAAGCGTTGACACGTCATATCTCCATTCCTAAATCTTTCTTTTTTCCACGCTTGCTTATACATTCTTTCATTCTTTCTTTCCTTTCTGTCTGTCCGTCTCTTTTTTTTCTTCGCTCCTTTTCTTGCTTATATATTTTCCTTCCTTCTTTCTTTCTTTCTTTCTTTCTTTCTTTCTTTCTTTCTTTCTTTCTTTCTTATATTTTTTTCTTTCTATTTTCTTTCTTTCTTTCTTTCTTTTTTCTTTCTTTCTTTTTTCTTACCTAAACATTCTTTCTTTCTTATAATGTCTTCTTTCTTTCTTTCTTTCTTATAATGTCTTCTTTCTTTCTTACCTATACCTTCTTTTTGTCTTTCTTTCTTCTAATTTTTTCTTTCTTTCTTTTTTCTTTCTTCCTTTCCTTCTATTTTCTTACCTTTACATTCTTTCTTTCTATCTATTTTTCTTTCTAACTAGCTTAAATATAATTTTTCTTCCTTTCTTTTTTCTTATCTATTCAGTCTTCCTTTCTATCACCATTGTTCTTTTTTTTATTTTTTTATTTTTTTTCAAATCTTCACAGTCTATCTTTTTAAAACTGGAAATGATGAGGTGGTCTATGACTTTCACAAGAGTATTAATACAAAAGTACAGCTAAAAGGTCAGTCAAAGGGGACTACCTATTTATCATATTACTCGGTATTTTCCATGACTCCTCTATTAAAGAATTATCAGTTAACTTTAGAATTCTACGCTTACAATACATAATTAATAGACCACTTATTATTGGTGTAAAAATAGTAATTCCTAATAATTCATTTTTAATGAAGTTTTTCTTTTTCTTTTTCTTTTTTTTTTATCTCGGATGAACAGAGATCAAAATTTGAAATTGGTAGTTTATATCAGAGTCGTATCAGAATTGATCCTGTGTCTGAATCTGAAACCTGTTCTTACGATCAGACTGATCAATCAGAAAACAGCTAAAAGGTCAGTCGAGGGTGACTACCTATCTATCATTTTACTCGGTATTTTCCATGTAAAATTTTCTTTTAAAGAATTATCAGTTAACTTTAGAATTTTACACTTGCCATACATAATTAATAGACTACTTATTATTAGTGCAAAAATAGTACTTCATAGTAATTTATTTTTTTATAAAGTTTTTTTTTATCTTGGATGAACAGAGATCAAAATTTGAAATTGGTAGTTTGTATCAGAATTGATCCTGTGTCTGAATCTGAAACCTGTTCTTATGATCAGACTGATCAATCAGAAAACAGCTAAAAGGTCAGTCAAGGGTGACTAACTATCTATCATTTTACTCGGTATTTTCCCTGACTCTTCTTTTAAAGAATCATCAGTTAACTTTAGAATTCTACACTTACCATACATAATTAATAGACCACTTATTATTGGTGCAAAAATCGTACATTCTAGTAATTCATTTTTTTTAATATAGTTTTTCTTTTTCTTTTTTTTTAAATCCCGGATGAACAGAGATCATAATTTGAAATTGGTAGTTTGAAGTCGAAATAAAGAGGTTTATCCCCGACAGCCAGACTGTCTATTCCAATTCTTTGAATAGTCATTTTAAATTGTTAAAATTTCGAGCTAAATTAATTTTAGTATCAATAATTAAGCTTTCCTTCATCTCATTTTGGTCTTTTATCTCGAATTTCTTAGTCAAATGCCTTCTCACCTTTGCATTAATAGTTTTCAATTATCGAATTCAGAGATGAATTATTTTCAATATTAATGTTTGGTTAGTCCTATCCCCCGACCCTACCGTTGCTTTTTATCACGAATTCCTTGGTCGAGTGAACTTTAACCTTCATCGTTTTTAATTATTGGTTTCGAATATCATTTTAATAAGAATTGTTGAATCTTTCTTTATCATAGTGCCCCCCCCCCCTATCAGAACATATTTGGTTGATATATTCTTCGACAGTTAAAGGTGGGGAAGAAAAAAAAGAAGAAAGAATACGACTTTTATGATTTAACAATACAAGTAGAAATTTCCAAAATTATAAAAGCTATCTTACACAAAAAGAATGAGATCACGAGGCTGAACAACTCTTCCAATGATAATGACTCTTCTCAAAATTCTAGAAGGTATCTTAAAATTAAAAAAAAAAAGTATACTGCAAACGAAAAAAGAACATGTTTTTCTCTAATAATTTCTCATCTTTGGTTTCATTATGAAAAGATTCCCATCTTTTTTCAGACGACACTTTATTCAATAAAATGTACTGATGAAAGTGTAAAAAACCGAAACTTTGTAACGTCGGCCTCACAATCTAAGATTTATCTTTTTAGAATACTTTGTTTTTTGTTTTTTTTTTAATTTCTACGTATAAAGTAAGTAAAGGTGAGGGAGTAGCCTATACTTGGTATCAGACGGACAGCGAGGGAGGCTATCCTCTTTTTACTAGCGTTAGACCAGGGAGATTGTTTTATTGAGGTGGAGCATTACCCCTACAGACAGTTTGCCTCTTTACTGTGCAGATCAGAATATTCAAAAAGTAATATTCATGAATTAACTTGCCGAAGACAATTCTGAACTCAGAACCTTGCGATTGTTTAGGGGGATGCTCTACTGACTGAGCTAAACCTTCTCCTTTTTTTCTTCACGCACACACGCACACACACAGGTAGTAACATCTCATCAACAGAGAGCGATATTAATACACGAATAGGAAAAGCATGGCTAGCCACAAACAAATTATCAGTAATATCGAAATCAGATCTCACTGACAAGCTAGAGCGACAATTCTTCCAGGCTGTGGTTATATCAGTGCTGCTGTATGGCTGCACCACCTGGACCCTAACGAAGCGCCTCTTGAATAAGCTAGATGAGAGCTGCACAAGAATGCTGCGTGCGGTCTTAAACAAGTTGTGGAACCAGCACCCCACAAAGAGGCAGCTGTATGGTCACATGCCCCCCCGTCTCACAAACCATCCGAGTAAGACGAACCAGGCATACGGGGCACTGCTGGAGAAGCAAAGACGAGCTCATAAGTGACGTTCTCCTGTGGAAGCCAAAACATGGGAATGCTAGTGTGGACCGCCCAGCAAGGACATACATTGACCAACTATGTGAGGATGCTGGTTACTGTGCAGAGGAGCTCCCAGAGGCAATGAATGATAGGGAAGGTTGGAGAGAGATTGTCATGGATATCCGTGCTGCCTGCGCGACATGATGATATATATATATATATAATATATATATATATATATATAGGGGTAACAATGACTGCTGCTGGGATGGCTAGCGTTGGTGAGGTAAAGGGGTGGCTAGGTGGCTACGTTGACCCACAGCCTTTCGGACGATGGACCGTAAACGGCTGTCACGAATACTTGTTCGCTGTCCCGAGGGTTCTGTCTGACTAACTGCTGGGATATCTGACTTTCTTATATGTATATAAACCGCCCACACATTTTCTTTTGTTATACTTATCAGCGGACAATCTACTTCCGAATTTCATTGTTATACATTTTTTCTTTGTTCGCGTTAACCGGGAAAAAGTCCTTTGACATTTTTGTCATCTTTTCTTTGTTTCGGTTTAAACGGAAAATCCTACTTCCGCCCGTACGATATGCAACAATATAATTTGAAAAACTGGAACACATCACCCCTGATGATGGCACTTCGAAGTGCCGAAAGTACTCGGGACATGAACTTTGGTGGACTAATCCACGAATTCCACCCAAATATTAAAAAGTTGGACAGAAAACTTGAAAAAAATCACAAATAAAATTGTTAAACAGATGTGTCTTTTGTTTAATTCAACACACACACACACACACACACACACATATATATATATATATAATATATATATATATATATATATATATATATATATATATATGAGCTGGTAGATTCTGAAAGTTGCAACCGCTTACAGCAAGACATCTAAAAGATGCCTTCTTTGTCTCCAAGAAAAACTTACTATTATCACTCATCCATCACAACAGACCCTACTAAACAAAAAATCGGAAATCCTATCGAAATTCCGACATGAAAATAAACACCTGCTATCACACTTCGATCCATATACATGACCCACACACACCTCTTATACCCAATTATATATATATATATATATAATATATATATATATATATATATATATATATAAAATAGTAATATAATTAGTAAACACTACAACAGATCCGCCAAATTGTAAGTATCTTTCCCTCTACCTATATACATTGTACAATAATATCATACAAATATAACGTTCACATTAAATCACCAACGCAATAAATAACACAGTCATTATTATTAACAGCATATTTAAAAAATACATTATATTAATTTGCACATAACATACGTAACCAAGAATACCAAACACAAATACGCATATTCATACGCACAAACGCGCGTGGAGACAATTATATCATCACAGCCTTCATACATTCCCACGCGCACACGCACGACATCACATACATACGCACAAACAAAAATACGCACACACGCGCGTGGACACAATCATATCATCACAGCCTTCACGCATTTCCACGCGCACGCTCATGACATCATACACATACGCACAAACAAATATACGCACACGTACAAACAAAAAAACAAACATTCCACATCACGCAAACACGAGACAACATTTAAAAAAAAACGCACACATTTGAACATTTACACCATTTCTGTCATTTTCAAAGGAACCGTTTACCTGATGAATGCTTTCAGCAGGAAACCACTGGTTGTAATATCGTTCCGAAATAAATAAATAAAAGCTAAAACTGTTATTTGTTACTTCATTGAACTATCAACGCTCTATCACAGATATTGAGCACTCTTCTAATAACACTGTACATTGGATTACTATTACTTTTTCTAGTATACTAATGCCAACCATACACATTAATATATATATATATATATATATATATATATATATATATATATATATATATAGGGTGTGTTGTGGGTGTGTGTACGTGTGGGAAAAAATCAATGGTGAGTAGCACCATGTAAAAAGGGTTTGGTCTATTTGAGGAAATTAATTCTTGTAATTTATTTAAAAAAATGACCATTTTATTAGTTGCAATCATCTGTCCAAACTTGTTCACCATTTTAAGATTTAATCATGAAATTTTGCTCGAATGAAGCCAGGAAATTAACACTTACCTGTTTGCAGTAAATCACAACTTATACAAGGACCTCAATAACACAGGCAAATCAAGCAACCTTTCAGCTTTAAAACTCTATTCGTTCATCTACATCGGCCTGTGGAAGTAAATGTGGATAGAAATCAGACACTATGTAGGGAATAGAAAATACGAAGTATTCAAAAACGATGAATTTATTCTTCATAGTGAAGTTGACGTTATAACGTTTCGATTTTAGGAAAGCTTCATCAGGACTTCAAATGGAAAGAATGTCATTTCTATGAATTTTTAAAAAAATGAGGCTTGATAATAGTAGTATTTGGATTATTTCGGAGGGCACATCGGCCGAAACGTTATTTTTTTCAAAATAAAGGTATTGGAAATGATTTTTACCATATAATCGCATTGGGAAATGATTTTAATTATAAAAATGAATTAGAAATGTTTTTTACTATAAAAATGCACTGGAAAGAGTTTTACTATAAAAATGCACTGGAAATGATTTTTACTATAAAAATGCATGGGAAATGATTTTTACTATAAAAATGCATCGGAATTGATTTTTACTATAAAAATGCATTGGAAATGATTTTTACTATAAAAATGCATTGGAAATGATTTTACAATAGAAATGCATTGGAAATGTTTTTTTACTATAAATATGCATCGGAAATTATTTTTAGTATAAAAATGCATTGGAAATGATTTTTACTATAAAAATACATTGGAAATGATTTTTACTATAAAAATGCATTGGACAATGATTTTTAGTATAAAAGTGCATTGGAAATAATCTTTACTATAAAAGTGCATTGGAAATGATTTTTACTATGAAAATGCATTGGAAATGATTTTTACAATAAAAATGCATGGGAAATGATTTACTATAAAATGCATTCGGACAATGAATTTTAGGTATTAAGAAGTGGCTGTGATTGAGTAATTAATCTTTACTATTAAAAATGCTTGTGTATCTATTATTTTGGATAATTGATTATTTAATTTACCTATTTTAAAAATGCATTTAGACCCCGTATTGGTATAATTGTATTTTTCTTATTACTTTTATTAAATAATTGCATTTTGGACCCATAATATACGATTGTTTGTTGTGTCGAGGTCTTCATATCTCAGTTGCTCTCTTATCGGGTAAAATTTAATTTCCATTTACTTCTATTAATTCATTGCTCTCTCCAATTGTGAGATAAATTGCACTTCTTTTTTACTTATTTTCTGAATAAACTTTGCCTCTCTATCTTTGCGTACATATTTGCATCTTTATCAACATTACTAACAATCTCGTCCTCTCTACTGTGCTACATGTCATTCTTTCTACCTGCTATTAAAGAGATGCATGGACAATTGTATTTTTGAGTTTATTATTACAATTAAGTTATGCCATTTAATAATATACGATTAATTTTCTTTTAGAGAGCTCCTACTTTTAATATAGTTCTGTCCTTGAAACAAATGATTTTTTTTTCATTTTTTACCTTATCTATTTTAATTTCGCTCTCCGATCTTTGCTCAAAGCATTGTATTCTTTTACCTTATAAAAAACTTTGCCAAATTGTTGGCACAATTGGCATTTTAATAGCGTTTTATTAAATACAGTGGCTTGCTCATACGTCTTTGTGCGAATCAATTAATCTTTATACTTTTACAACTAGTCAAAATGGCATTTTGCGTAAATCCGTATTTATTTCATCTTATCTTTTCATAAATGCATCTGCAAACTCTGATTCTTTTTACCTCCCATCATAACCTCTCATCCCTGCCTCTCTCTCTCTACTTGGGGCATAACATGACTTTTTCTACATCTCTCTTATTCAAATTCTACTTGTCCATTTCGTGGCTGCGAATCTACTTGCATTGCTTTTTTGTAGTATTACAGCTAAATATATCCTTAATGAAAATTTATTGACTTTTATTTATCCTCCCTTAGACCGTATACTAAATAATTATTATCTTGATATAATATTGATTTCTATTATAGGTTGTTAGTTCTAAGAAATACATTCGTCTGTTCTGTCAATTTCATTCTTTTCATTGAAATTCTCTTCCTTTTTCGTTTATCTTATACATAACTATTACCATATTTGGTCATCTAAATAAATTTCTTTTTTCATCTCTTGCTTAACTACCGTGCCCTTCTTAGCGAATCTCAATGTCTCTCTTTACCTCTCTCTCAAAAATGCTCATTCTACCAAAATCGCATCTTTTCTAGCTCTATCAAAAAAATTTACTTCCTATTTAGAAATTGCGTTACACCACAATTCTTCTCTCTGTGCTCTTCGCATATCTATATATCTTCTGATCTCCCATCTCTTGCTTATTTTTCCTCCTCGCTTTGTCTCTGTATCATTACTAAATATCCTTCTTCTCTCCATTTGTTCATGCTTTCTTCCTTGCCGTACCCCTTAAGAATTATAGTATGGCGTGTATTGAGTATCATCTTTCACAACTTTGCTCATTTGATTTAAAAACTCTAGAGAGAGATTGTTTTGAGACTGAAATAGCGTCTGAATAGTCGAAGCGTTGTCTGGAATGTTTTCTGTGCGTGTTGGTTCGGGACGCTGTGCGATCGGAAAACAACGGCCATTGCCTACGCTCTCTAAGAAATACAAAAGTGCCTCTATTCGTTAGCGCTATATCAATCATAAGAGAAATTGTCTGAGCCTAAAAAGTCCTAACGGTATGTGGTTTTGGAGGGTCTGGTGATATTTTTATGCGGACCGCATAAAGGACGATTACGCAGAGGAGGACTCGGCATGGTGACTATGTTAGGGAAATGTTATGATTAGTTGTGAGTGTTGAAGAGTGAACACTCTTCAAAGCATTAAGACTCTTTATTGTTTTGTACGGGTAATTGGTCAGTAATACCCAACCCGAGGATGAAAGGAGTGTCAACATCGTACTCGTGATGTAACCGGTTAATTAATGTTTAGCAATTAGAGCCGGTCTTCTCTGTGAATTTTTCACTATAAATTGTTGTTTTTTCTTTTTTCAATATGTCATCAAAATTTGCTGGAACTCCAAGGAATTCATATAATATAGTAAATTTTTAAATATAAAACTCCATTAGTTATGATGTCATTCTCTTCTATCAATATTCACTTTTTATGTTAAAATATAGTATATGGATTCCAAGAATATAAAATTTGATTTTGAAGTAATTATTTTTAAAAATTAAGAGATAAATAGGATAGTGTACTTCTAATTAATCATAATTCAAATCCCAATATACTAAATATTCTGAGCTATATGAAAATAGAAGATAGAACTATGTAATTCCTGTACAGTTTTCGTGAATTTTAACACTTATTTTTTTGAAGTTAATAGAGCATTTCATTTGAGTCGTGCTTTTGTTATGTAATTTTTTGAACCTGAATTCTCTCCAACTTTTTAATTCTGTGTTCTTTTTCACTCTCATCATATCTCTGACTTAACTTCTTCTTTTCTCATTCAAGGATAGCGACATACATGGTCAAGTACATAGACTATCTCCCGTTTTATAAAAACGATCTTGCTTTCTCTCATCTTCTAGCCACTCGCTAAGCTGGCGAAGTATCATAAACTCGCATAGAAAATTTTTTTATCGAATTAAAGTGGTCATTTTACTGTTTATATTAGTCATGTGTCTCTGAGGAAAGAAGGGCACTTAATATTCCATCCAGTTTAAAATGATAAAGTTAAATTTAGATCTCTATTAATTGTTTAAAAAAATCAGAAAGCCAGTATATCAGTTTTATTTCATACTTTAATTCACACAGACAAAATCGCGTTTGTTTTGTTAAACGTTATGGAATATTAAAATATATGTTAAAAGTGTGATTAATCAATAATAGTTAATTAGTAATATATTTTTATCATGACTGTTATAAAATAAATATATATCAAGTTACCACATTATAGGTAATTTGAAAATAAAATGTTTAAGTTAAAAATTTTAATCTGAGGCGTGATATAGATCCATATATGTGTGCGTGTTTAGTTAGTGAGTATGAGTAAAGTGTGTCAAGGTGGTGGGGAAATATTCCTCGAGATATAGAGTGGTGTTTTTGTCTTGTTGACAAATATGAAAAATGAGATGGATAGTGATTGTAATGCCGACATGTGGACTTGTGTGTAGTGTTATCTTTTTAAACAGCTGAAAAAATAATATACTATACTATTTTGATACCCACTTTACATTTTTATATAAACTTTTACAACAAACTCTTTTTGAGTTTTTTCTATAAACTATAATGCTCTGATTTTTTTTAAATTAAAAAAATAAAAATTATTTTTATTTTTGTGAAACGTAGAAGCATTGCAATTATTTCAAAAATACTTTTACTAACGGGGTTGAACTCAGCTGATTCGTTTTCTGTAATAAATCAATACTATTTTTATAACGGATATCTTCTTCTATTCCCATCTTATTGTCTGCACTCATTTATGATGTAAAGATCAATACTTTCATATCTGAATTTATGGAGTCGAAAACAGAAGTGAACTGGTTCAAGCTAGATACAATAAGAAACAATAAGAGTATTATGTATTTATTTTATCATGAAATTGTTAAAATAATGTACATATAGAGTTAAAGTGAATAGAATAAGTTATATATAAGTAATATGATAATGAGATATAGTAAATTATTATATAATTGATGAGAGACATAGGGGGAAATGGAATCGGACAAGTATGAGGGAGAACAGAATGAGATTAATAGAGAAAGAGTAAGAAGATAGGTAGGTATGGTATAGGGATACAAAATAATGAAATCGAATTTTTAGGATCTCTCGAAATATCAGAAGCATGGTTAATCGAAAATACATTACACGATAGGTTTTACGGGATCCGTTACATTATAGAGAATAACGAGTATTAGCGGATTTTAACTAAGTTAAGTGAGTGATAAGCACTATATATATAAATAATATTAGGAGTGATGTAGAAATATGAAATGATGATGAAATAATATAAGTTATGAGAAAAAATTTGAGGCCAAAAATATGGGTCCGGTGAAAAGATTTTGCGACCTTCATCAGGAGTTAGAATTTTTATTTATGGGCTTTTTATTTTATTCTTGGTCTCAGATAGATATGAACAGGGTGTAGACAGATAAATCGATTTAAGTAATGCTCATAATAAAAGAAATAAAGGAATAATCATGACTACTTCGATATATGATGGAGTTTTACTTATTGAACACTTTATGAAATAATCAGTAGATAATAAGTGTAAATAAGCAAGTAGATAGATTAGATTAGATATAGTATTATAATAGATTTATATAAGATATGAGTATTTCACGCGTATCTAGAACTAAGAGGTATATTGAAGGGCACATTTTAGAGTAAATTTCTGCTCAATATTACGCTTGACATTATTCCGGTGGTATTTAAGTATTATACCTTTATTATCTATATCTAAGATTTGAGATGAACCCCCGATATTTTTTTCTACCGGTAAGGTCATCCCAATTTATTATGAAATATGTCTATTATGTCAGCTGTAATAATAAAGAAATAGATAATGAAACAGATAGATTAGTAATTATATTAATAGTATAAATCATATAGATTATAAGGAATGATATATATAAAACAGACTGAGATAGATAGATAGTAGAGAGATATTATAGATAGAAATGATAGGTACATGACTAATAGGATATATCGTGAGTAATATAATGGAGAGAATGTGTGTTTGTCGTGGTTCTATGATTAACCATGAAACAATAATGATTACTTACGTTAAACCAACAAGTTCGCCATTAATGACAATTTGACGTCAAATTCTTCTCAATGATTTCCATTCTCATTTTAAAACCTTTCGAGTGGTGTTAGAGATTAATTAAGAAACAAAGATAGTTTTAATACATACAATACTGGTGAACATATTCTAACGAGAGCTTAATTATATTGCAAGTATAAGTACGTGAGAGATATATGAGATAAATAATGACAACATACAAATTATGCAGGTTATACAAGTCTGAAACGGAGAAGGCTAATTTGATCATATATTGAGTATATGTAGAATGTAATAAGCCTTTAAATAGATTAAATGATTGTAGCATTAATAGATGTATATGATTTCTAAATTGTTTGGTAGTATATCTATGATTAGTATAATGAGCAAAAATCTACGGAGTATAAAGTCTTAAAAAGTGAGAATCATTAACCAAAGAATTATAATACTGTTAAATATTAATTCTTTTTACTTCATTACATATTAATGCAAATGAGTTCAAATTAGGAAAATTTACCAATGGAAAGACAGGATGAATGTTATTAGATAACTCGCGAATAGATAACGGAAAAGTAGTATAGAGATTTTTCACAATAGATGTAGTTATAGACACTATATTTCTAGACCATAAGATATAGACTCCCATGCTGTTACACAAGATATCTTTTTATACTCAATTATCATATTCAGTTCAACATTGTCCTGTTATCTAGAATTTAACATATACTTATGATTTAATTAAAACATTAAATAACGTGCACACGTAGAGGGTAGCATAGAATTAGTTTAGCTAGTATATAGATTAAGATTAGTAAGATGAATGCATCTTATAAGTATATTATATATTTTAATTTATTATTATAATATTTATTTTGAATATATAATGATAGTAAATATATATTGATGTGTATTATTCATGAAATACGAAATAGATCAAGAACAGTAGATAGATTAGATAGATACATACATACATTGTATGTCGAGTGAGTCGTTGAGGAACATGTGAGTGTGTGATGTGCTGTATTTGCGGCAGCTATTTTTCAGTTTATGCATGTAGAATTAAACAAAAGACACATCTGTTTAACAATTTTATTTTTGATCTTTTCGAGTTTTCTGGCTAACTTTTTAATATCTATAAAATTGTTAAACAGGAAAGGGAACTGAACTATGGTGGACTAATCCACGATTTTCACCAAAATATTAAAAAGTTGGCAATAAAACTCGAAAAGATATAGAAAGTTTATAAGGATCGCGACACTACGAATTTGTCATCATTACAGATTCCTGAAATTTTCCATCTTCATCTATTGTACTGTTGGACTTATATTATTAAGCTTGTGTGTGAGAACGGGGGCAGGAGTAGAGACAGTGTTGCCTGCCCATCATGGCCAGCACTGACGGGGATCCTGTCTCGGGACCCCATCCCTTAGATAGACAAACAAAGTCTGTAAAATAAACAAAAGAAAAAACAAGAAAAAGCCAAAACTGCATACACCATAGATCCTTTTAGTTAGGTTGAATGATCATCAACCCCAGTTTTTTCTTTATAGGACATATCCAGGACCCCAATCCCAAGTTTTTTTATTAAAACACCCGAGTCACCCTAATATTTTTCCTGGAAGTCAATTTTTCTAGTAACCCAACCCGCCTGGCCTACAGAATCCCAATTTTTTTAACCAAACACCCACTAAGGACACCCACTCCCATATTAGAGGCACTGACCGGCTTGCTTTCAAACAACAAAGTGCGGAAGACAGTCGGCGGGCCTACACAACAATAGCTGAGGGAAAGGGGGAAACCAAAATGACCCACAATTTTTGTTTTGTTTACATGTGTTTTTCAGTTTCTTGGGGTTTTTATTTTCAATTTTTTCCCACCCCCTCCATCGCCAATCATCAATATTGGGAAATTTTTAAGTAGGATACATGCATAGAGCGAATGAGGTATTTTGGTGAAAGGGAGCTGCGCAAGGAGAGAATGCAAGAATTTTATTTTTATTTTTGAATGAATCGGTCGGCGAGTGAGCCTAGCTAGATAGATCCGTGTAGTGATATGACCAGTTTTATCACCCCTCCCCCAAAACCAAATTTCCGGCTACATGCCGAGTTGTGTGCACATACGTTGTATCTCATTTCCAAATAAAGAAAAAGTTTATTTGGAGTGAGTGCACGTATGTGCTCACTTCAAATAATCTGTTGGACTTATAATATATTTTTTTAAATTTTCTTTTGTAGCCGGAACATTTTCCTGAACTTTTTGATATTTATATACACTTTTACTGCAAACTCTTTTGAGCTTTTTTAATGATAAAAATGCTTATAATTTTTAAAAATAAAATTTATTTCATTTTTGACATTAAATACGTATTTTTGAAAATCTTTTGAAAATTCCAGTACTGATCGAGTGCGTTCTGTGCCTCATGATTAATGATATATTTATTTCGTCTTTCCGTTTACAATGTTCCTTTGATAAATACCTCTTTATATTGGTCGAAACAGATTTCTGTCAGCAAAATTTTTAACAACTTGTTTTTTCTACAAACTTTCTACCCATATTGTCGGATTCATATCCATTTTACTTTTCATATATATATATATATATATATATATATATATATATATATATATATATATATATATATATATATATATATATATATATATATATATATATATATATATATATATATATATATATATACAATTATTTTTCATCTATAATAATAATCAATATATATGCTGGTTTCTTACTGTATACAGAACGGCAATCAGTTGCAGTGGGCTTAATGAAATATAGCCCTGATTGGGTTATGGCGTCCCAGGAGTAATTGCCTGAGATTATTATGTACTGTGTGGTTATATTAGATTCATCTTAGTCTTCTTGACATATCTAAATCTTTTCTATCTATCTATCTATATCTATCTCTCTATCTCTATATATATATATATATATATATATATATATATATATATATATATATATATATATATATATATATATTATATATATATATTCATATATATATATATATATATATATATATATATATATATATATATATATATATATATATATATATATATATATATATATATATATATATATATATATATATATATATATATATATATATTCATATATATATATATATATATATATATATATATATATATATATATATATATATATATATATATATATATATATATATATATATATATATATTATATATATATATATATATATATATATATTATATATATATATATATATATATATATATATATATATATATATATATATATATTATATATATATATATATATATATATATATATATACATATTCATATATATATATATATATATATATTATATATATATATATATATATATTCATATATATATATATATATATATATATATATATACATACATATATACATATATCATATATATTATATATATACATATATCATATATATTATATATATTCATATATATATATATATATATACATTATATATATTCATATATACATATATTCATATACATATATACATACACACACACACACACACACACACACACACATATATATATATATATATATATATATATATATATATATAATGCATAAATGTTGGTATACGCAAAACAACAGCAGTGCGGCCAATAAATCCTTAATCAGACAATCCCTCTGGGACCAGGCCTCGTTTTGGCGTCACTGCCTCATTAAAACTAAGCCAGAGTGCACCAGCGGTTTCTTACAATACCACCAAAGTTCGATGGTTCCTCGTGTCATATACTGGACCCGTCAAGAAACACGGAACACTTGTATTTATAAAACATAAAATTATATCTTAATTTCCTCGGTTGTGTGTAGACCGAGAGTTGTCAGCCGGGGTTGAACCTACAACGAAGCCTTCTCTGCAAGCGATCTTGAATCTGATCTCGGTCAGTCCAAACCAGATTTTGAGCACTAGGGAATGTCGCTATTATGCCGATATCCAATCTACCTCTTTCCGGAGAGAGAAAACATAATTTCCTATTTCTGCTGCAAAATAACACCTGCTTCAAGAAATCTTACTTTCTTGGTATTTTGTCTTGATCCAGCAGTCCCAAATTGTCTCCCTTCTTCAAAAACCTGGACCGTCAATATAAACGTGCATTCCTAACTCCCGCGCATGAAATAATTTTTTTTAACTACATCTTTCCTGCCAATTATTTTCCCAGACGAACACTTGGAGAGATTAAGAATAACCTCCCATACACATAGCACAGTAATATGAGTGAACTTTAAACTAAGGATACATTTTCTTTTCCTTACGGGGAGAGAAAACACAAATTCTTATTTCTTATGCAAAATAACTTCTGCTTGAAGAAATCTTACTTTCTTGGTATTTTTTCTTGGTCCAACAGTCTCAAAATTAACTCTCTCTTCTTCAGAAACCTTGTCCATCAATATGACCGTGCAATCAACGCAATTCCCTAAATTCTGCGCATGAAATAATCATTTTTACACATCCCTGGTAATTATTTTTCCAGACGATCTCTTGGAGAGATTAAGAATAGCCTCTTATAAACAAGGCTCAAAATTATAAGTAAACATTAAACTACGGATGAATTTTCTTTTCATTCCGGAGAGAGAAAACTTGCATTTCTATTTCTTCTGCAAAATAACTCCCGCGTCAGGAAATCTTACTATCTTGGTATTTTTTCCTGATCTAACAGTCTCGCATTCGACTCATCCTTGTTCAAAAATTAGTAGTAGTAGCCGACGTTAGTTCAGAGTAAAAACATACGAAAGTCGTATAGTCAAAAGGGGTTGTTTATTTCTTTCTAGGCTCGTGGGTTCTTTTTGCGGGAGAAGTAGAGTTAGAGGATAAGGTTAAGCTGATAAATCACGTTCATGCACGCTGTTCATTGCTACCCTAGACATGTCACAATGACAAACACGTCCAACCCTACTCGGGTCTGGCGAAAGAGAGACCTAATTTTCTTTACTTTCGTTTGTGGTCCCGAGGGTGGGGTTGGGTGGTGTTCACACTCACACTCCTCCACAGAAAAAACCTGGAACTTCCGTTTTTATTTTTTAAATCTAGTTCCGGGGTCATCGGTCTTTCAATGGCTGGCACCCGTTGAGTGTTTACACTTCCAAACTTTGTCCGTTAATATAAATGTTCAATCAACGCGATTACCTAACTTCTGCGCATGTAATAACCCTAGGGGAGTTAAAATCAATCGATCAGTTTGTATCGAAATTAGATAACCACGGCTGATGAGTTTCAATCTTCATATCTGTTCACCCAAACGGGGTCTGTTCACGTGATCCTTGTGCTCTGTAGGGCAACTTTTCGTGAAAAAAGGGGAAACAGGGGTTGAGTATCGAGGGCCCACAACCTCGGAATCATATGACGTATTTATTTAATAAACTGATCCGAAACGAGGCCATTCTTTTGTACGAATGAGAGGATAAGACGATTCAAAGATTTCCATCCGGTTTTTTTGCCCAAGGTTGACGAGGGGGGGGAAGGGAGCTGCGTTTGTTATTTATTAGCTTTTCGCTGCGCGTGACCGCAAATGAAGATGATAAAGTCGACCATCGCCGCGAAAATATTCCATTTGTCTGTCTGTTCAGATTATTTGTTCAGTAACCATATTTTGAACAAAACAAGACCCAAGGTCAATTGCATCTTGAATTGATTCGACAAGATGTCTGACAAACCCCCTCCTCTTCTTGTTCGTGCTATCTGCCTCACTCTTTCTTTCTTACTCTTTCTTTCTCTCTTTATATATATATATATATATATGTGTGTGTGTGTGTGTACGTATATATATATATATATATGTATACACATATATATATATATATATATATATATAATATATATAAGATTTTTGGCTTTTTTTAAAGCATTGTTGAATAAAGTATATATTATTATTTATATTTTTGCTTGAAGGCAATTACAATGCGTATATCGCATAAAATTCGATAATTATAGATAATAATGACAAGTGAATTTCGGTAAAGAATCATTCAGTGTGGAGAACATCGTACAGACTGTCTCAAAGTTGAAATATATATATATATATATATATATATATATATATATATATATATATATATATAAATTACCTAGATGGTCGTAAAATGGGAATTCAGTTGTACAGTAGAGGAAAATGTTTTTAAGGGTGTTGAGATTAATTTTAAGAGGTGGATATATAGAGTTGTTGTAAATATTTTCTATGATGATAATAATATCTATCTATCTATCTATCTATCTACCTAAGAATTTGTTTATTATTTATTATCATTATTATTATTTTAGTGTAAATGTCTATGTCTATATATATGTGTGTGTATGTGTACACATATATATATATAATTTTTTATATATTTCTTTATATATTTTTATATTTTATATTTTATATATATTTTGTTTCATCCTTACTCTATACAGACTCATTCAATAGTTTAATTCATAGTTTAATTTTGTCTGACTACCATCCCCCTAAGAAACCATACCTTGAAAAGTATCTCTTTTTTTCTCATTTGACTTCCTGTCGCCATGGTGACAGTCTTACAATGTTGAATAAAAAAAATATTTTTATTTTTAAAATTTTTTTTTGAGAAGTAAAACTTTTCAGTTATCCAATTCAAATAACCTGATCTACCATCTGATGAGACTAAATTTTGGGGAGCTATATTAAATCAACTTAGATTTATGTGGGCCCCAATTTTGGTCGAAATAAATTTATTATGGAATTACGGTGTTGAGTTTTTCCTTCCTTCAAAGATAAATATTGCTCTGTATATAATCTAAAACGTTTATTATACATTGAGCTCTCTTTAGTGATTTAAAGATTCACTGTATTTATACATACTGGATCATACAATAATAATACAGTGTGTCTTAGAAATCACATATAGAATCATCCCTTACTACCAAGTTTTGGATACCTCTCATCTCTCTCTCTCTCTCTCTCTCTCTCTCTCTATATATATATATATATATATATATATATATATATATATATATATATATAGTGAATACCATTTTCTTGTCAGCAACAGTTCTGAATTAAAACAGCCTTAGGGTAGAGAGAGAATTGTCTCAGCAGGGGCCATGATGAGCCTGGACATTTTTGTTGACCGTACGCCTAGTGTCTGCCGGATTAAAATGCCAACCGGCTTAATGTGGATTTTGTCCTCTTTGTCTTGTCGAATCTTGAAAAGGCCCTTTAATCGAGTGTAGGGTCCACCTGACAGAGTGCCAGCAAAGGTCACTCGATACAAAGGCCGAAGCCTCAGATACAATTACAAATGAAAACCTATGTTATTAGGTATCAAACTTTTAAAAAAAAAAGTCTACAACATTGGAACTGTGGAAACCAAAATATGACAAATACAGAATTTCCTGTGAGAGTTCTATAATCAATGAATTTAGAATG
>CM042181.1:2213684-2223684 GCA_023376005.1 Doryteuthis pealeii | reverse complement strand
ACTGCAAACCGCCATTTTGTTGTATATATAAATACAATTGCATGTTATTAGTATGGAGATATGGTAAACAGTATTAATAATGTAAGATAATTTTATTAATAATTGAGGTTTAAATGAAATCATGGAGAATGTGATGTAAATAACTATGTGAATTGTGACTCGATTAGTAATATAGTTTCGGTTACAGACAGACAAACACACAATCTCCATTATAATAACTAGCAAATATATGCACCCTCCGGGTGCAAGTATTTAAGTTTTAATGTAATAAAATATTATATTAAATTAGAAAGTCTAATGGAACTAAATAAGAATACAGATAAAAAGATTTGAAACAGAGGGAGTATAATAAAAGATTTGAAACAGAGGGAGTATAATAAAAAATGGAACAACTGAAACTTACTCTTCCATCACTCTCTTCTTTCATTGTTATTTTTTCTAATTTAAGTATTTAGTTAAAGAGAAAGTAAAGAAAAATGACAGTTATTTTATCTTGTTAATGGATTTCATTTAAGATTCATTGAAGAGATTTTTGCTTATATTGATTAAAATAAAACCAAACAGTTAGAAATCAATAATACTAAGCACATATTTATTAAATTCGATTTTTTAATATTAATATGCAAATTAGCCTTCCCTTTCACACTGTAAACCGCTATTTTGTTGTATATATAAATACAATTGCATGTTGTCAGTATGTAGACATAGTTAACAGTATTAATAATGTAAGACAATTTTATTACTAATTGAGGTTTAGATAAAAATAAATCATGGAGAATGTGATGTCAATAACTAAGAGAATTGTGACTTGAGTAATATAGTTTCGGTTACAGACAGAAAACACACAATCTCCATTATAATAAGATATATATATATATATATATATATATATATATATATATATTCCACGGCTATGAATGTTATGCTAAGCACGCGTCCAAATATCTAACTCAAATATGCCCACCTCAAAAATAGAAATTCAAAAAAATCACGCACGTAATTAGATTTTTAACATGAACCCCTAGAGTTGCATGGAAATATGTAAATATTTTTCTCCGGTTTGTAAATGCCAACATTCATTTACAACACTGCTCTGCCTTTCACAAATATTTGGCTGAATTCTTATAAAGACGACCTCGTCTGTTACAGAAATCGAATTAATGACAGCATTTTCCATATTTCAAGATAAATCGATCATCGTATAATTCATTGTTTGCCAACAGCATCAATCGCAGATTTAATTTTGTAATTGTTTAATAGCTGAAGGGTCGGAGTATGCAATTTGTAAAGAAATTATCTGTGCCCTTAATTAAATTGTCTGGGCTGAAATGAAAATCTTTTCATATGCACATACACGGGACACAGAAGATTTTATCAATACGAACAATAGCAAAACATACATACATACATACATATATATATATATATATATATATATATATATATATATATATATATTATCTTATTATAATGGAGATTGTGTGTTTTTCTGTCTGTAACCGAAACTATATTACTACTCAACTCACAATTCCCTCAGTTATTTACGTTACATTAGCCGTGAATTTATTTTTATCTAAAACTCAATTACTAATAAAATTGTTTTATGTTAATACTGTTGGCCTTATCTACATTATATTTTCCACGTACCCCATTTGTACGGGTCAGGCACAAAGGCCCTATTTATGTGGGACCACCCACAAGCCGAGATTCATGAAGTGGCAGGTGAAAAATTGCGTCGATCGGCATTCCCTCGGCGCCTCAGGCACTCAGCCCTGCCCTTTAAATCAAGGGTGCAGGTGTTGCCTGGGGGGATGGCCCCCTGGGATCGACGCTATTAACTCTTAAAGATCCAGGGCCGAAGCCACTGGACCGGATCTACATTGTATTTACCGCGTACCCCACTTGTACGGGTCAGGCACAAAGTCCCTATTAACGTGGGACCACCCACAAGCCGAAGCTCATGGAATGGCAGGTGCAAAAATTGCGTCGATCCCGTCGGCATTCCCTCAAGGGGGCGCCTCAGGCACTGGGCAATAAACCCAGCCCTGCCCCTTTAAATCAAGGGGGCAGGTGTTGCCTGGGGGGATGGCCCCCTGGGATCGACGCTATTAAATCGTAAAGATCCAGGGCCGAAGCCACTGGACCCCGGCGTTGGCCGGATCTACGTAGTAATACCAAGCAATTGTATTTATATATACAACAAAATAGCTGTTTACAGTGTTAATAGGAAGGCTAATTTGCATATTGATATCAAAAATTTTATTTTATTAAATATGTGCTTAGTATTATTGATTTCTAATTGTTTGGTTGTATCTTAATGAATATGACTAAAAATCTCGGGTATAAATCTTAAACGAAATATATTAACAAGAAGAAATAACTGTAATTGTAATTTTGTTCTTTACTTTCTATTTTAGCTAAATAGTTAAATTTGGAAAATTTAGTAATGAAAGACGGGAGTGATGGAAGAGTAAGTTTCAGCAGTTCTATTTTTCGATTATACCCCCTCTGTTTCAACTTTTTAAAATCTGTATTGTTATTTAGTTTCATTAGTATTTCTAATTCAATCTAATATTTTATTACATTAAAACTTAAATACTTGCACCCGGAGGGTGCATATATTTGCTAGTATATATATATATATATATATATATATATATATATATATATATATATATATATATTCATTTGGTTGATGCAAACGTTTCCGATATCTACTCAGTTTCTATCTCAATCTGAGTGTTATTTCGTCTGTCTGGCGCTCTCAACTAGGGCTTATTTTAAGCGGAGGTCTTATATTAAAATCATATTGAAACATCACAGTCTGTCTTATTTAGCAGGTAGGTCTTATTTTCGGAGAAACGCGGTATGAACCTACAATGAACGTGATTCCCTAACTTGTAGCCATAAAATAACCTTATACGGGTTTTCCGAATTTTCTCGTTTGTTTTTTAACTGATGTATATTACATTTTTGGGTGACTTTCTGCATGACAGTATGAAAGTAAACAAACAGGCTTTTATTCTGTTTGAGATGGCGATAGCCGACAATACATATAAAATATGTATGTAATATAAATGATATGTATATAGTATAATATAAGTGAATTATGGATTCTCTCATCGATTTTCGACGCATGAGGGTTCACACACACAATGAACACATGCGTATATATTTTTACATAAAGATAATATGAAAAATATACTGATGTTGTTCAAATAAAACATTTATTAGGCTAATATTGCAATATTTCAATCTGAAATAGGTGTGTATTACATCATAGATATTAGCTGCACCTTTGTTTAGTAAAACTAACAAAAAACAATGTCAATATATAAGGGTAAGATAATATGAAAAATATACTAATGTTGTTCAAATAAATGAATAAATGGATATTTTTGTTCAGATATAAATATATTTCGTCATTTCTTTGCCTCGTTAGTTTATTTTTTTACTAAATTGATGACCTCATATCCGGTCTTATTTCTAGGTGAAACGCGAAAATCCTACCAAAAATATCGATTATGAGTTATTCAAATTAATAACAATTAATAAAATTAATGAAATCAAACTTAAATGCAGAAACACGGGTATCGATTTATTCATATATATAAAATGTGACTGAAATTTAATTAGTTGATAATTAATAAATTAGGCGAGCATATCTGTTTAAATGTAAAAGCGTAAACAAATCGAGAAAATGTCGATCTCTGTATGTACATTTCTGCATATTATGCCACATCAGCAGAGTTATAGACAGGAGACTGCTCAGTGTGTGATACGAACCCTGACTGCCAGACTGACAGGCGGGGATTCTAACCATCACACTAGCTGGTTTTACCTGAGTTCTCGTTTGTTTTTCAACTGATGTATTCTACATTTTTGGGTGACTTTCTGCATGACACTATGACAGTAAACAAACAGGTTGTTATAGTCTGTTTGAGATGGCGATAGCCGACAATTTAGGAAAATAAGTGCTTAATTGAAGTCATACCGAATTGAAATTTTATTAGTTGATAATTATACAATATATAAAACTTATTGGTAAACCTTTGCAGTAAGAAAAAAAAAAACCGGCAAAATAGTTTTATAGTAAAAATATATATTTATATAATTTGAAAATGGTTTTAAAAAGCGTGTGCATTGTGAGATGTTATAATAAATACAATTTCACAATTTTATTTTTTTTTTCCCTCTGAAAAAGATATCTTTTTTTCGGTCACGTCTCATCAGAGATGCATACCGTGACACTAATGTTTGTACGAGGAATAATGTGTAAAATCCGCAGATGTGGAAGTAAAAAAAAAAGAAAAAAAAAGTTCATTCTGTCCCACTAAACGCAAAATCAATCTAATTAAAACTCTTGTACATCGCGCTTTGATGATATGTTCCCAAACTAAACTCAAAGCCGAACTTCATTATATTAAAACCACTCTAATGAAGAATGGTTATCCAGAAGATATAATCACCACCACAATTAAACACAAATGCGCACAGTTCTCCACCAACCCCAAATTTGGACCGCAAAAATGCCCAGTATACCTAAAATTACCCTGGACTGGCAATTCCTCCATGCAACAAATTGAACGCATTGTACGATCAGTCCACCATTGCTTTAATGCCGTCAACTTACGAATTATTTTTAAATCTAATACACTCTTTCCTCCAAATCTCAAGGACAGTGTACCCCCTCACCACAAAAGCTATTTAATCTACAAATTTCTTTGCAAATGTGATATTTGCTACATCGGACGCACTACTCAGAAATTGGAGATCAGAATCAACCAGCACATACCCACATCCCTACGCAGCAATAATTTGGACCATTCCACTAAACTACCAAGTCAAACCTCCACTTCCGCTATCACACGTCACCTACTTGATAATCCTGCATGCACAGCGTCTTATAATCATTCAATGTTCACTATATTAGAGGCCGCTGACAACGAATTACGTCTTTCAATTCTTGAATCCTTATTGATCAGCAAATTTCGTCCCGAACTTTGTATACAAAAACAATCCTTCAATTTACTGTTATTCGGATCCAACAACCACTCCTCTAACAATAATATTGTTGATAATAACTCTGCCTGTTCTCACAACTTTGCTACGTAATATCTATATATCTATATATCTATATATATATATATATATATATATATATATACATGTATTTTTTTTTCACTTCCACATCTGCGGATTTTACACATTATTCCTCGTACAAAACATTAGTGTCACGGTATGCTTCTCTGATGAGACGTGACCGAAAAAAAGATATCTTTTTCAGAGGGAAAACAAATTTGTGAAATTGTATTTATTATAACATCTCACAATGCACACGCTTTTTAAAACCGTTTTCAAATTTTGCTCGTACCACAATCTATTCACACACACACACACACATATATATATATATATATATAAGACGTTAAGAAATAACATTTTTTTGAAGGGCCCGAACCCGCAAGCGTTTTGGACACATTAAATCTATCCACATCATTTACCATCAGATAACATTAAGAAATGTTCACCAACAATAATAACGAGTTATATCAACTCGGCGGCTGGTCCCGTTGTTTGTGAGAATTTAACTATTGTAAGAATTTCAACTTGGGACAAAGGACACAAAAGAATAACTCGAATATATTCAGCGTTCATTGTTTAGTGTCAAGTCGATGGAGCTAATGTGGGTTAGGAGGTTTTCAATTGGAACTAAGTCACTCGAAGAAGAATGCCGTAAAGTACAGTCAGGAATTATTAAGCGTGAAGGACTGACGACTTGTGTTAAATTCAAGCTGCTTCAAATGTGTCAGGTGCTTGCTTGTCAGGTGCAACAGTGCGTTGTATGCTGATTGGATGAAATTCAGGAAGAGACGGGGTTAAAGAAGAAGGAAGGAAATAGATTAAGAAAGAAGGAAAGAAAGAAAGAAAGAATAAATGAACGAAAGAAAGAGAAAAAGAAAGAACAAACGGAAGTGCGTTGTATGCCGACAAAATAAAACTCAGGAAGAGAGGGGGTTTAGAAATAAGGAAGGAAATAAATAAAGAAAGAATGAATGAACAAAAGAAAGAGAGAAAGAAAGAGAGAGAGAGAGAGAGAGAGAGAGAGAGAGAGAGAGTGAGAGAGTGAAAAGAAAGAAAGACTGAACAGACGAATGAACATACGAAAGAGAGAAAGAAAGAAAAAATGATTGGATAAAATTCAGGAAGAGGGGGTTAAGAAAGAAGAGAGAGAGAGAGAGAGAGAGAGAGAGAGAGAGAGAGAGAGAGAGAGAGAGAGAGAGAGAATGAAAGAGTGAAGACTGAACAGACAGAGCCCCTCTCTTCCTGAAAGAAAGAAAAAAAGAATGAAAGACTGGACAAACGAATGAACATACAAAAGAGAGAAGGAAAGAAAAAAATAATTGGATAGAATTCAGGAAGAGAGGGGTTTAAGGAAGAAGGAAGGAAATAGATTAAGAATGATTGAAAGAAAGAAAGAATGAATGAACGAAAGAAAGAGAAAAAGAAAGAAAAAGAAGTAACAAACAAAAGAGTGTTGTATGCCGAAAGAATAAAACTCAGGAAAGAGAGGGGTTAAAGAAAGAAAGAAGGAAATAAACAAGGAAACAAGGAAAGAATGGAAGAAAAGAAGAAAGATAGAAATGAAAGAAGGAAGAAAGAAAGAAAGATAGAAATGAAAGAAAGAGAAGAAAGAAAGAAGAAAGAAAGAAATAGAAATGAAAGAAGGAAGAAAGAAAGAAAGAAAATAGAAATGAAAGAAGGAAGAAAAAGAAAGAAAAGAAGAAGAGAAGAAAGAAAGAAAGAGAAATGAAAGAAGGAAGAAAGAAAGAAAAAAGAAGAATCAAAAAAAGAAAGAGCAAAAGAAAGAAAAAAAACGAAAGGGTGTTGTATGCCGATAGAATAAAACTCAGGAAGAGAGGGGGTTAAGAAATAAGGAAGGAAATAAGAAGAAGGAAGGAAAGAAAGAAAGAAAAGAGGAAAGAAGGAGAAAAGAAAGAAAGAAGAGAGAAAGAAACAAAGAAAGAAAGAAAGATTGAATGAACAAAAGAAAGAAAGAAAGAAAGACTGAAAGACTGAACAAACGACAGAAGACACGAAAGAGAGAAGGAATGAAAGAATGAATGAAGGACTGAAAGAAACAATAAAAGAAAGAAATGAAAAGTGAATGTAAAGAAAGAAAGAAGGAAATAGATAACGAGTGAAAGAAAGAAGAAAGAAAGCCAGAATGAAAGGATGTAATAAAGAAAGAATGAAAAACAAACGAAAGAAGAAAAAGAAGAGTGAGCAAAAGAAAGAAAAAAAGAATGAAACAAGGAAAGAAAGAGAGAATAAATTTAAAAAAATAAAAGACCAAAAAAAAGAATAAAGAAGAAATATATGAAGAAAGAAAGAAAGAAATAGTGAACGAAAGAAAAAGAAAGGAAAAAAGAAAAAAGGGTTTTGAATAAGAATGGTGAAAGAAAGAACAATAGATAGATAGATAGATAGATGAAAGAAAGAAAAGAATATGGTTTAAATAAAAAAGAAAAAAGAAAGAAAAGAAGAAAAGAAAAATAAGAAAGAAGGAAAGAAATTATGAACAAACGAACGAAAGAGAGAGAGAGAGAGAGAGAGAGAAAGAGAGAGAGAGAGAGAGAGAGAGAGAGAGGGGGGGGGTAGGAAGAATAAAAAATGGCAGTGTGAAAGACAAATATTTGGAAGTGAAAGAAAGTGGAGAGAGGAGGAGGTTTAGAAGAAGAAAAATAATCTTTCGGAGAGAGAGAGGGGGGGGGAGACAGACAGTAGAGAGGCAGAGACAGAAACAGAGAGAGAAAGAGAAATAAATAGAGCAAGTAACACATACACACACATAGAGAGAGTTAGACAGACAGACAGACAGACAGAGTGTGAGAGAGAGAGACAGAGAGACAGAGACAGAGACAGACAGAGACAGAGACAGAGAGAAAAACATGATAGAGCAAGTAACACACACCACACCCACACACACACACACACAACAGAGAGAGAGAGAGAGAGAGAGAGAGAGGAGACAGACAGACAGACAGACAGACAGACAGACAGACAGAGACAGAGACAAAGACGGAGACAGACAGACAGACAGACAGACAGACAGACGACAATTAAGATACTCTAAAGAACGAGCCGCGCCATGACGTTCACTCTAGGATTAATAGATATATTAGAGACATTAGGATTAACTACTTGGAAACGAAATGCGAAGTGATCTAATTGAAACTTTTAGAATAATTAATGGAATTACTAATTATGGTAGACATTTTTTAAATAATTATCCACGAATTGGATATTTACTGTCAGGGCAGATCTTTAAAAACTAACTCTATTAAACGACTGGATTTTTTTTTTTGCTAAATAGAGTAAAATATTAATTCTTTTTTCTTTCTTTCATATTTTTTCTTTTCTCTGTATGTCTTCGTCTTGCAATGTTTTCCTTCGGCTTCTTCATTTTTCTCTTTCTTTATCTTTTTTTTCTTTATTTCTCATTCATTTTTATCTAAGCAATCTTTCTTTTTAATTTATTAATTCATTCATTCTTTTTTCTCTTTCTTATCCACTTTTCTCATTCAATATTTTCCTTCTTCTTATATTTTATTTTCTATTTTCTTTCATTTTCTTTCATTTTCTATTTCTTTATATCTTTTTCTTTTTCTCATTCATTTTTTCTAAGTAATCTGTCTCTTTCCATTCATTCATTAATTAATTCATTCTTTTTTCTTTCTTTTTATTCACTTTTCTCATTCAATATTTTTCTTTTTTCTTATATTTATTTTCTATTTCTTCATTTCTTTCATTTTTCTATTTCTTTATATCTTTTTCTTTTTCTCATTCATTTTTTCTAAGTAATCTGTCTCTTCCATTTATTAATTAATTAATTAATTCTTTTTTCTTTCTTTTTTATCACTTTTCTCATTCAATATTTTTTCCTTCTTTCTTATATTTTTATTTTCTATTCTTTCATTTCTTTATTTTTTCTTCTTTATATCTTTTCTTTTTCTCATTCATTTTTCTAAGCAATCTTTCTCTTCCATTCATTCATTAATCATTTATTTTTTTCTTTCTTTCTTATTCACTTTTCTCTTTCAATATTTTTTCTTTCTTCCCTATATTTTATTTTATATTTCTTTCATATTCTTAATTTTTCTTATCGTTTTTCATTCCTTTCTAATTATTTTTTAAGCAATCCTTCCATTTATTCATTCTTTCTCTTTCATTCTTTTTCTTTCATTCTTTTCTTCTTTTTTATTCCTATTTCTCATTCGATATTCTTTCATTCTTTCCTATATTTAATTTTCTATTTTCTTTCTTTATTTCTGTTCCTTTCTTTTTCATTCGTTTTCTCTTCCATTCATTAATTCCTTCTTTTTTCTTTCTTTTTTATTCTTTTTTTCTAATTTAATAATTTTCGATCCTTTATTTATTTCTATTTTCTTTCATTTTCTTTCATTTTTATTTTTCTCTATTGCTTTGATTTCTTTCTCATCATTTTCCTAAGAAATATTTCTCATTCATTCATTCATTCATTCGTTTTCTCCTATCTCTTTTCTCATTCAATTATTTTTCTTTCCTTTATTTTCTTTTCTATTTTTTTCTTTTGATTCTTTCATTTTTGTTGATTCTCTTTCTTTCTGTCTCATTCATTTTTTCTAAGCAATCTTTCTATTTCCTTCATTCATTTTTCTTTCTTTTCATTCCCTTACCTCATTCAAGATTTCCTCTCTTTCTTTATTTTATTCTATATTTTCTTTCGTCCTCTTTCATATTTTTTTTTCTCTCTTTCCTTTCTTTCTCTTCCATTTCAATATCTTCCTTCTTTCCTATATTTCATTTTCTATTTTCATTCGTATTCTTTCATTTTTCTTTTTTCTTTCTTTAATCTCTCTTATTTTATTTTTCATAATTTTTCAAAGTATCTATCTTCCATTCATTTCATTTCTTTTTTTCTTCTTTCATTCACTTTTTCATTCAATATTTTCTCCTT
>CM042181.1:2211104-2213584 GCA_023376005.1 Doryteuthis pealeii | reverse complement strand
CCTTCGGGCTTCTTCATTTTTCTCTTCTTTATCTTTTTTTTCTTATTTCTCATTCATTTTTATCTAAGCAATCTTTCTTTTTATTATTATTCATTCATTCTTTTTTTCTTTCTTTCTTATCCACTTTCTCATTCAATATTTTTCCTTCTTTCTTATATTTTTATTTTCTATTTTCTTTCATTTCTTTCATTTTTCTATTTCTTTTATATCTTTTTCTTTTTCTCATTCATTTTTCTAAGTAATCTGTCTCTTCCATTCATTCATTAATTAATTCATTCTTTTTTCTTTCTTTTTATTCACTTTTCTCATTCAATATTTTTCTTTCTTTCTTATATTTTATTTTCTATTTTCTTTCATTTCTTTCATTTTTCTATTTCTTTATATCTTTTTTCTTTTTTCTCATTCATTTTTCTAAGTAATCTGTCTCTTCCATTATTTAATTAATTAATTAATTCTTTTTTCTTTCTTTTTTATTCACTTTTCTCATTCAATATTTTTCCTTCTTTCTTATATTTTATTTTCTATTTTCTTTCATTTCTTTTATTTTTTTCTTTCTTTATATCTTTTTCTTTTTCTCATTCATTTTTCTAAGCAATCTTTCTCTTCATTCATTCATTAATTCATTTATTGTTTTTCTTTCTTTCTTATTCACTTTTCTCTTTCAATATTTTTTCTTTCTTCCCTATATTTTATTTTATATTTTCTTTCATATTCTTTAATTTTTCTTATCGTTTTTCATTCCTTTCTAATTTATTTTTTTAAGCAATCCTTCTCATTTATTCATTCTTTCTCTTTCATTCTTTTTCTTTCATTCTTTTTCTTTCTTTTTTATTCCTATTTCTCATTCGATATTCTTTCATTCTTTCCTATATTTAATTTTCTATTTTCTTTCTTTATTTCTGTTCCTTTCTTTTTCATTCGTTTTCTCTTCCATTCATTAATTCCTTCTTTTTTCTTTCTTTTTTATTCTTTTTTTCTAATTTAATAATTTTCGATCCTTTATTTTATTTTCTATTTTCTTTCATTTCTTTCATTTTTATTTTTCTCTATTGCTTTGATTTCTTTCTCATTCATTTTCCTAAGAATATTTCTCATTCATTCATTCATTCATTCGTTTTTCTCTTTCTTATTCTCTTTTCTCATTCAATATTTTTCTTTCCTTTATTTTCTTTTCTATTTTTTGTTTCTTTATTTTTGTTGATCTCTTTCCTTTCTGTCTCATTCATTTTTCTAAGCAATCTTTCTATTTCCTTCATTCATTTTTTCTTTCTTTTTCATTCCCTTACCTCATTCAAGATTTTCCTCTCTTTCCTTTATTTTATTCTATATTTTCTTTCGTCCTCTTTCATATTTTCTTTTTCTCTCTTTTCCTTTCTTTCTCTTCCATTTCAATATCTTCCTTCTTTCCTATATTTCATTTTCTATTTTCATTCGTATTCTTTCATTTTTCTTTTTTCTTTCTTAATCTCTCTTATTTTATTTTTCATTAATTTTTCAAAGTAATCTTTATCTTCCATTCATTCATTCTTTTTTCTTTCTTTTCATTCACTTTTCTCATTCAATATTTTTCCTTCATTTCTATATTCTATTCCCTATTTTCTTTCATTTTTCGTTTTTTATCGTTTTTCATTTCTTTTTCATTGATTTATCTAAACAATGTTTCTTTTTCATTCATTCATTCATTCATTCATTCTTTCTTTCTTTCTTTCTTTCTTTCTTATTCCCTTTCTCATTCACTTTTCCTTCTTTCCTATATCTTATTTTCTATTTTCCTTCGTATTGTTTCATTTTCATTTTTCTTTTTCATTCATTTCGACTTCTGCTCATTCATTCATTTTTTCTTTCTTCCTTATTCCCTTTTCTCATTCAATATTTTCCTTTATTTCTGTATTCTATTTTCCATTTTCTTTTTTTATCATTTTTCATTTATTTCTAATTCATTTTTCTAAGCAATGTTTTTCTTTCATTCATTCATTCACTCTTTTTTATTTATTTTTATTCCCTTTTCTCATTCAATATTTTTTCCTTCTTTTCTATATTCTATTTTCTCTTTATTTTACTTGTACTTTCATCTCATACATTTTTTCTTATTCTTTCTTTCTTCCTTTCTCTCTCATTCCTTTCCTCATTCTTTTTCTCTTTCAATCATTAAGTCTTCTTTTTGTATTTCTTATTCCTTCATCTTTATATTATTTGGAACGATATTTAATATTAGTATTTTATTTATTATATTATTTATATATTTTATTTATATTATTTGAGTTTATATATATATATATATATATATATATATATATATTATATATATAATATATATATATATACATACATATGCCTTTTCTGGAGGTGCGTGTGTCTGTGGGATAGTTGTATGTGTGTGTGTATGTATGTGTGTGTGTGTGTATGTATGTGTGTGTGTGTGTGTGTGTGTGTATATTTCTGTGTGAGTGTATATTTGTGTGTGAATGTCTGCATATATA
>CM042181.1:2173604-2206104 GCA_023376005.1 Doryteuthis pealeii | reverse complement strand
CACGCACACACACACACACACACACACACACACACACATATATATATATATATTATATATATATATATATATTAAACATAATTTTTAAACTAATTATTTTCCTATTTAATCCCTAGATTGGACCCTAACAGGTACCACCACTCCAGGTTAGAGATATATAGCTAGAAGAGAGAGAGAGAGAGAGAGAGAGAGAGAGGAGAGAGAGAGAGAGAGAGAGAGAGACAATGTCAGAGATGGATATATATACGCAGCTAGATAGCTTGTAAGCTATATATATATATATATATATATATATATATATATATATATATATATATATGGGATTTTTATCCCGAAATATTAAGAATTGAGAATAACTCACGGGTTAGCAAACAACACCACAGTTACCTTCTTTTTCCTTTACACTTGCATTGTGACAGCCTTCAAAACCAACCAGCAAACCAATATAAACACAATCCTTCAAGCAAATTACAAAACCCTTACATATATATATATATATACACACACACGTTTTAACATTAATTTATCATTCTAACTTTAATAACGTCATTATCTCAATATCTTGTTTTTAATGTCATCGTCATTGCAAACTCTCTACACCACTTTGTTCATAAATGTTTGAAGCGAAACTTAACGGTGACAAGCTAAAATATGAAGGAATATGATGAATTTTATTGCATTTTAGTAGACGATCTTTGATGCTATTTCCTCAAACAATGGTGTAAGTAAAAGATCTAATTCTTGATATCAGTATTCAGTATACTAACACACAATGTTGCATACCATTCTCATTACTTCTTCTATTCTTCTTCTGTTCTTCTGGCCGTCTTTGGAATCTTATAACATCTTTTCTTGGTCTGGAATCTTCTAAGGTCTGGACTTTCTTGGGGACTTCGGGTTTGGTCTTCAGTTGGGGATTTCTCTTTATCAGAAGCCCTGTGTCATTGTTAGTTTTAGAGGTAATAACACAAGACTCCGATTTGCTTTGATCTTACTTTATTTTTAAATCCCCAACCGGACATCTGCGCAGATTAAGACGGAAGCGCGTGTAACGCGACTAACCCTTCCGTCGAGCTCGGCTGCTAGTCTCTAACTGACTGAAACTTACTATCTAAACCGGAAGAGAGGGTCCTCTCTACTGGTTCTCACGGTATCCACCGGAAGGAAGGATCAGGACAGGTCAAGCCTTGTCATTCAAATCCTTCAATACCATGGGCTGCAGCTTATAACGGCCATTTTGATTTCTACAACATTGTACATAAATATTAGGTATCTAATAATTATGTAACAACTACTTTCGCATAGATGGACAATTTGATATTTTTTTTAAAGTGAAAAATCGACCTACCCTATTGTACATATACGTGATTAAGGAATAATACTATCCAAAAATGACAGAAGAGGCTAATGGTGTCCTGTGCCGTTTCAGTGTTTTCTTCTTTCTTTCTTTCGTAATGATAATGGAGACTGCACAAAAATGGAGCTGTACACACGCAACGTAAAAATTACAGCATCCGAAAATGGACACGAGAAGAGGGAACCGGTGTAACTTCCCTGACCTTTTCTCGTGGTGTGGAAAGTGAATGAAGCCTCGCAGGAATCGAGGGTTCCTTAATGAGGAAAACGCAAACCCCAAAAACGAAAGTGGAAAGTGTTTATTTTGGTAACATCTGGTTTGAACAGAGTAAACTAAAAGTCTGGGAGTGTTTTCGAAGGTGACGCGCCTCGCTATTTGCAGATCAGTTTTAACGGGCCGAGTGCAAAGGCGCCTACCTTAGGGAATATGTCTCCGAGGACAGGCCATCTCCAAAATAACAGTGTTATGCTCCCCATCCCTCTAGGGTTGAGCACTTTGGGGGGGATTTCGATGACGACTGGCAACCAAAGCGTAAACGCAACGCTCTCCTATATAAGGGATAGAGCACTCTATGACGGCCTTTACATACAAAGCGATGTGTGTATTAAAACAGTTAAAATTCCCTTTGCATTCTGTAGGTGATGACAACCTGGCGGTTAAGGTGTCTGACTGACACTAAACCAATCGGATTTCAATCCCGGCTGTAGGTAGCTTACAGATATCTAGCCACATTGAAGAGACGTGTTGAATCAAAACACGTGTCTATGGATGACATGGACATGCTACTACTAACACACTCGTCTACCCGGATTTTAATAGCATGTCAAACCCACAAAAACACTTCAACTTTTATAGTTCTTCTATAATGCTCCCTTTCTAAAATTCTATAAAAAATTTCTTCAAATAAGACATTTTCTCCTGACGATGACTTAAGGTCGAAACTAGTTGAGAATAAACAACATATAAGAAATATTCCTGCTTGTCTTATTACTTTTTGTTCATACTATATATATATATATATATATATATATATATATTATAATTATATTAACTTGATGCTTCAAAGGAGTCTAATAATAGATGAGAAAAACTTTCTATCAAGAACCCCACTCTCAAAAAGTCTTTTAATACTTTTGAGAAGGGTCCCTTGGAAAGGATTTTTCATTTATCCCCCACATTTCATTCATTTTTATTTCACCCATTCATTAATTTTACCAATAATTTTTAACTATATATTTTTAAAAAATATTTCGTTTACCTGATGAATGCTTTAGCAGGAAACCATTGGTTGTAATATCCTTCCCAGATAAATGAATAAAAGCTAAACCTTTTATTTGTCACTTCATTCAACTAATATATATATATATATATATATATATATATATATATATAATTTTATTATCAATCAAAGCCTGAAGAAGATACCAGAAGATCTGAAACACGTGTTGCATATGTAAAACAAAAAGAATTAAAAAAATTTTTCTGAGAACAAAATACATTTTGCGGACCTTCTTTTTTTTAATAAAATATTGAATTTTCACCCGTTGGAACCAGAACTACATTATATATATATATATATTATATATATATATATATATATATATATATATATATAATATATATATAATGAATAGTGAATGAAAAAATGAGAAAAGTATCTGCATTTTAAGGTGCTCAATGCTGATAAAGCAGATCAGATTATAATTAATGTTGATATTATGATTTCACACTCATAACTTCAAGTTTCTTGGTAATCCAATCATCACATGAGAACAGTGGTTGAGATGTCAAAAACCAGTCGTGAAATCTTTTCACGACTGGTTTTTGACATCTCAACCACTTCTCATCTGATGATTGGACTACCAAGAAACTTGAAGTTATGAGTGTGAAATCATAATATCAACATTAATTATATATATATATATATATATATATATATATATATATAAATGGCATGGCTTACCGGTAAAAATATTGGGTTGGTCTCAATATTTGGTTTGTATAAGTGTTACTCAGATAAGTCAGCGTTATAACAAAAATAAAGTGCTCAGTACGTAAGTAGAGCGGATTTAGTTTAGATGCCAGAAATATGGAGCGCCCAGTGTGAATTGAACTCTCTAACAATAGTTTTGCGAATCGAGCTTGCTAACCATTATATCACATGAGGTGCCCGAGGTATGAGTATATAGTTTATCAATTTTTTGATATGTGTCTTTCTCGTAATCTTTTTTTTTCCATAATTTAACATTCTTTACATAAACTAGCAAATATATACACCGTTCGGGTGTAAGTATATAAGTTTTTATATTATAAGATATTTTTCTAAATTAAAAAGGTTAATGAAACTAAATAAGAAGGCAGATAAAAAGATTTAAAACAGAAGGTTGTAAATCGAAAAATAGACCGACTGAAACTTGCTCTTCCATCACTCCCGTCTTTCATTGCTAAATTTTCCTAACTTAATTATTTAGTTAAATTAGGAAGTAAAGAAAGAAAATTACAGTTATTTCTTCTTGTTGATGGATTTCTTTTAAGATTTATCCTCAAGATTTTTACTCATATTCATTAGGATAAAACCAAACAATTATAAATCAATAATACTAAGCACATATTTATTAAAATCAAATTTTTAATATCAAGTTCAATTGGATGTTATTAGAATGTATATAAGGCCAACAGTATTAATTATTGTTGTGAGGGTTTAAGGGGTCAAATAAGAACAAAACGACGGGTAACAAATGTAGGAAAATGTATTAACAGAAAGTAGACAAATACAATAGAGATAAGTGGAAATTACGTCCGACAAATAGAGTTATTGGCTTACTCGCATTGGCTTACTGCCAAGCCACAATTTTCCCTGTTACTTATAGTAACCCGTCGGCGCATTCCATTAGTCTTATAGGGTGTATCACAGTATAATAAGGCCAACAGTATTATTTATATCAAACAATTTTATCAATAATTGAGGTTTAAATAAAATCCTGGAGAATTGTGACGTAATTAACTAAGGGCGTTGTGACTTGACTAGAAATAGTTTCGGTTACAGATAGATACACACACAATCTCCATTATAACAACATACATACTTCACTTTTCTCTGTAGTGGCATAAGTAGCGAATACAAAAAGTGCTCAGTATGATTCATAGAATATAGAGCACCCAAAAAGTCTTTCTCTCCTGGTATAAGAGAAATACTTCTTTGATGCTTCCATAAACCTTCTTCGGTTATTTCCTATAAGTCTTATATAAACAAAGGGGAACCACTCTTGACTGATAAATTATTTATTTATTTTCCCATTAAACTAACCCTAAGCCCTAACCCTAAACCCTAACCCCGTCCTGTTTTTGTTTTTGTTTTGTTCTGAAGAATGTGTTATTTCCTATAAGTCTAACATAATCAAAGGGGAACCACTCTTGACTGATAAATTATTTATTTATTTTCCCATTAAACTAACCCTAAGCCCTAACCCTAAACCCTAACCCCGTCTTGTTTTTTGTTTTTTGTTTTGTTCTGAAGAAGGTGTTATTCCTATAAGTCTAACATAAACTAAGGGGAACCACTCTTGACTGATAAATTATTCATTTAATTTCCCAATAAACTAACCATAAACCCTATCCTAAACCCTAACCCCGTATTGTTTTTGTTTTTTGTTTTGTTCTGAAGAAGGTGTTATTTCCTATAAGTCTAACATAAACAAAGGGGAACCACTCTTGACCGATAAATTTTTTCATTTATTTTCCCATTAAACTACCCTAAACCCTAAACCATAACCCTGAACCCTAACCCTAATCCCGTCTTCTTTTTTCCTAGTAGATTTATAAATAGATAAATAATTTATCAGTCAAGAGTGGTTACCCTTTGATTATGTTAGACTTATAGGATATAACCCCTTCTTCAGAAAAATTCTAAGAAAGATTTGTCTATTTGAACTGTATACTCAATTCATCTATTATTATACTAACGCAAAGTGAATCAATGATTGTTTTCTAAAGGCTTTTTTACTATTTAGTTTAATGGCACAAAATTCATACTGAAATATTCCTTAGTTCGAGGATTGATTTGTTTGGTTTGTTTTGTTTTACGGCATATCAACCTCAGTGGGTCATTTAATGCCGATAAAGTTTTTAAAAAAATCAATTCTTAATGGATAATACAATTTTTTTATGAATACATTTTTCTATTTAACCCATAGATGGGACCCTAACAGGTACTACCACTCCGGGTCAGAGTGGACCAGGGAGCAATGGTGATGAAGGGGTGCTCCACATTCCCCAGACCTCCAATACTGGAACCTCACCATCAGAGTTTAACGTCATTCCCAGGACATGTAGACCCTCAGCCACCGCCTTCTAGCACCCATATGATAAAGAGGGGTTGGGGCTTGCCATAAGGGCAATAGGGTTGGGAAATCATATAGGTGCTAGGGCTTGACGTGACCAGCCAATTGCTCGGAGGGGGCCTCTCTGACCGCCCGTCTAGCCCAAGATAGGGCCAAAGTGGAGTATTGCATGTCATGAACTGCTCATCCACCTGGGCTCTATCCTGAAGCATCACGGCTCACCACCCACGGCCAACAGGTGGCCCCATTGGGGGAGTCTTACCCCTCTGCAGAGGTGCAGTCGGTGCGTTCTAACGCCCCAGCAAACAGGGGGGTCGAGGATTGAGTTATGTTTGAAAAAATTCCATTTTAATTGGTTTTAATTAGTCATAATTTTCAATTAAGTCCAAAACTGACCCGTCTCTAACTCACATTCTGCTTGTCACTTTCCCCCTCTCTTTGTATATCTTGATTATCTCCTCATTAGTTTCTCTGTGAAATAAAGAGAGTGATTAGAGAATGTGAAGCATTTGTATGTTAAGTATCAGCAGCAGCCAGCTTATCACCACGGAATTTCCTTTTTGTATCAAACCTTACACGTTTAGCTGATGTGCCTAGGAAACTCCATCGAATTTATAAATCTGTACGTCTTCTTTGGGAAGTACTGCGCGTATCAATCACACTGTATCGCGCGAACCCTCCAGTGGATTTCCTGCGCAGATATATAATCTTTTCATCGACAGGTAACAAATCCGCTACTTTCTTCACACTTGGCTACCTTGCACTCAGTGACATTGACATAGACACCATCCTATTCTAGTAAATGCGAGGAAAATATTTCTTATTTATAACAATCTTTATACGAATCCACCTTATACGAATTTCACTTGTAGCTTGTTGCATTAGTAGTTAATAAAAAAATGTGCTCAATATAATTCATAAATCATAGAGTATTAATAGGTATGTAAAGATATGTTTTTACACCTATTAATGTTATGTAATTCATAGGTATCTTATGAATTATGTACGTACTGTAGTTAGATATTTGAATCAGAGTTTTATTATTGTTTTGCGTTTGTTCTTGGTTTGTTTGTTTGTTTGGGGGGGTTTTTTTTTTTTTTTTTTTTTTCTGAAGAAGGTGTATGGGAAGCCGTTGTAGAGGGAAGGACTTTTTGACACCTATTAATGTGTTATATAATTCATAGGTAGCTTATGAATTATGTACGTACTGCAGTTAGATATTTTGAATCAGAGATTTCATTATTTTGTTTTACGTTTGTTCTTGGGTTTTTTTTGGTTTTTTTTCAGTTTTTATTTTTTCTGAATAATGTGTATCGAAGCCGTTGTAGATAGAAGGACTTTTTGACACCTGTGTTATGTAATGCATAGGTATCTTATGAATTATGTACGTACTGTAGTTAGATATTTTGAATCAGAGTTTTATTATTATGTTTTGCGTTTGTTCTTCGTTTTTCTTTTGTTGTTTATTTGTTGTTTTTTTTTGTTTTTTTTTGTTCTGTATTAAGGAACATTCACGACCTTATTGGTTTCATGCGATGCAATCATCAGGTAAAGATCCAGTGATTTAATCCTATGTCCGTCGTCCACGAAGGTCAAAAGTAATTGTGTCCAGTAGATTTGGTTTAAGTATTGTATCAACCTCAGAGTACTGCCGGTGATTGACCAAGAGTTAGATCACATGATTCTGGTCTAGTCTATAAGTAGGAGCGGGGATCCATCATACACCTTATATGCTGAAATTTCTCAACAAGGTATAAAAAAAGTCTTTCTCTGTACTACGGCGTCGATACACCATCTACAGAACGAAACAAAAATGAAAAAAACAAAAAACAAAACAAAACAACAACAACAAATAAACAACAAAAGAAAAACGAAGAACAAACACAAAACATAATAATAAAACTCTGATTCAAAATATCTAACTACAGTACGTACATAATTCATAAGCCAGCTATGAATTATATAACACATTAATAGGTGTCAAAAAAGTCCTTCTATCTACAACGGCTTCTATACACATTATTCAGAAGAAATAAAAACTGAAAAAAAAACCCAAAAAAAACAAACCCCAGAACAAACGTAAAACAAAATAATGAAATATCTGATTCAAAATATCTAACTACAGTACGTACATAATTCATAAGCTACCTATGAATTATATAACACATTAATAGGTCTCAAAAAGTCCTTCCCTGTACAACGGCTTCCATACACTTTCTTCAGAACAAAAAAACACAAAAAAAAACAAAAAAACAAACAGCCCCCGCCCCAAACAAACAAACCAAGAACAAACGCAAAACAATAATAAAACTCTGATTCAAAATATCTAACTACAGTACATACATAATTCATAAGCTACCTATGAATTACATAACATTAATAGGTGTAAAAAAGTCCTTCTATCTACAACGGCTTCTATACACATTCTTCGGAAAAAAAATGAAATAAAAAAAGAAAAAAACAACCCCCCCCCGCCACCAAAAAAAACCCCAACATAACAACAAGAACAAACGTAAAACAAAATAATGAAATCTCTGATTCAAATATCTAACTACACTACGTACATAATTCATAAGCTACCTATGAATTATGTAATACATTAATATGTATCAAAAAGGTTTTCTCTCTACTACGGCTTCGATAAACCTTCTTCAGGACAAAACATTGATTTAAAAAAAGTAAAAAAACAAACTCAAAACAAAATACTGAAAATGTAACATCGAACAGACTTTTTCTCTCTGGCCAAACCTCTCACCATAAATCGTTCTTTCTCTCTTCACTTGTCTTGTCCGACTGATCATCAGCTAATGCTGGTGTGAAAAACTAAAATAATAATAATAATAATAATAATAATAATAATAATACTTATTTGAGAAAATTAATGACAATGCACAAGGCTCTCCACCCTAGAGATGATAGAGATAGATTGTATGTGTCAAGAAAGGAAGGGGGAAGAGGTCTTGCCAACATAGACGAATGCGTAGAAACCACAATCCAACAACTTGAAGATTACACAAGGAAAAGCAAAGACAAACTACTTATGGCGGCCAACAATAGTAGAAATGGCAGATGGACAAACAGAAAAACAACAAAGACTAGAAAACAAAAATGGGAAGAAAAACAATTATACGGACGCTTCAAACGACAAATAGAAGAGGTTGCACATCAAAAGACTTGGACATGGTTAAGAAAGGGAAACCTCAAAAGAGAAACAGAATCACTTATAATTACTGCACAAAATAATGCCATAAGGACAAACTACATCAAAGCGAAAATTGATAAGACCCAACAAAATAGTAAATGTAGACTTTGCGGTAATAGAGATGAGACTGTTAACCATATACTCTGCGAATGTAGCAAACTAGCACAACGAGAATACAAAGCTAGACACGACTGGGTTGGGAAGGTGATCCACTGGGAATTATGCAAAAAATTTAATTTTGACCATACAACAAAATGGTATATGCATAAACCAGAATCTGTTATTGAGAACAAAACGCACAAAATTCTCTGGGATTTTGAAATAAAAACGGATCACCTTATCCCAGCAAGAAGGCCAGACCTAGTGTTGATAAACAAAAAAGAAAGAACTTGTCAACTGGTGGATTGTGCAGTGCCAGCAGATCACAGGGTGAAGTTAAAGGAAAATGAAAAAATAGACAAATATCTGGACCTTGACAGAGAACTGAAAAAGTTATGCAATATGGAAGTGAAAGTGATACCAATTGTGGTTGGTGCACTTGGAACAGTCCCAAAAGGATTGGAAAAGGGTTTGGAAAGTTTGGATATCAGAGGAAGGATTGAAACCATTCAGAACACTGCACTGCTGCAATCTGCCAGAATACTCAGGAGAGTCCTGGAGACCTGAGGAGACTTGCTGTCACTCAGACTCCAGTGAAAGACCATCAGCTAACACTGATGTGAAAACTCAAAAGGAGTAATAATAATAATAATAATAATAATAATACTTCTTCTTCTTCTTCTTCTTCTTCTTCTTATTATTATTATTATTATTATTATTATTATTATTATTATTATTATTATTATTATTATCTGCGCTGGGGAAACTCCACTAACTTTATAAATCCCTTTGTCTATTTGTAGCTTCTCTCAAGGAACACTGCGCGTATCATTCGCACTCTATCGCGCGAAGCCTCCAGTGGATTTCCTGAGCTGGTATGTGATATTTTCATGCACAAGTAACAAATGTTGCATACCTCTCCCCTTACCTCTCACTTCAATTCTTCTATTCCAGCGTCTTTGATATCTTAAGTTCTTCTAACATCTCTTCTAGCGTCTGGACTTCGTCTTGGTGGTCGGTCACACTTAACTCATTTCTTCTTCTAGATCAGTCTTGTTACCAAGACATTCACCAACCACAAAACCGTGTTATTTTTGTAAGCTTTTATTTACTTAACTAAACATTTCATGTAACTAAACATAGCGCGCGTATGCAGTGAGTTCCAGTTAAGGCAGGACATCTTCTCTGCCTGACATCCAAACTGAAACTGAGGACCCAACCAGGTCCCACGGGACTTCACGTATTTCGCAGCTTTCTGTACTATTCCATGGAAAGTCCCGCCCGTGATATGAAAATACAGGGGATTTAGAAATACAGGGGATTGACAATAATCTTATGCAACCGATAGATTATGTAACAACAGAAGAAAGAGTTCAATGACATATTGTTGAATGCATGTAATCTATTATTTTACTCTTTTAACTTGTTCCAGTCACAATCTACTCTGTCTACCAATATTATTTGTATATCAGTGTTATATACCATTCTAATATACTCGGGCATATAATGGAGGATATATATATATATATATATATATATATATATATATATGAGAAGTAAACAAACATATATATATATATATATATATATATATGAGAAGTAAACAAACAGACGATGTTTGTGATATGGCTATTTTCAGCCGACAATATTTGGGAGAATAGGTGCTTAATTGAAGTCGAACCTAATTTTATGAAAGTTAATTAATTAATAATTAATTAATTAGGCGGGATTACCTATTAAATTTAAGGCTAAACAAATCGAGAAAAATCAATCTCTGTATGTACATTTCGGCCTATTAGGCCTCATCAGCAGAGCTATAGATACATGGACCGCCCCGTGTGCGATTCGAAACCTGATTGTCAAGCCATATCACAAACATCGTCTGTTTGTTTACTTCTCGTAAGTTCCTGTAGAGGTCACTTAAGAGGAATATAAATACCTACTCCTTAACAAAACGAAGAAATCTGCTAAGTCCGTTTGGTGTGGTGGTAAGACGCTTGACAGTCAGCTTGACAATCAGGTTTCGAATCGCACACGGGGCGGTCTTTGTATCTATAGCTCTGCTGATGAGGCCTAATAGGCCGAAATGTACATACAGAGATTGATTTTTCTCGATTTGTTTAGCCTTAAATTTAATAGGTAATCCCGCCTAATTAATTAATTATTAATTAATTAACTTTCACAAAATTAGGTTCGACTTCAATTAAGCACATATTCTCCCAAATATATATATATATATATTAGATGATAATAGTTGATAGTTTTACTTTACATTCTGCTTACTTTGTCTACTCATCTGGACGCCATGTTCTCTGGCTGGGCTTACTTCTCTGTTGGGGGTTGATTCTACTTCCGGTTGGGTTGATCATTGTTTGTTACATTTGATTAACACAACAAGACTTGGTGTTTCTTGATCAAGCTTTATTTTCAACCCTGCCCATTTGTTCTTAACTCTACCCATATCATTTAATGTCATTCAACCATCTGGCTTCCTCCTTTTTAGCCATGCAAGAATGATTAAATACTTTAATGATTCAAACTGATCAATATTTATATACCTCTATTTGTATTCATTGATCTAGTAAGAATAAAAAAAATTATAAAAGTTATGAAAGTTGGAACGAAAGTCATAAAAAAGCCTTGTTGCCCCTAGATTCATAAATATTAATGTTTATGCGAGTTGAAACACAAATCCACTACTTTCTTCGCACTAGGTTATCCTGCACTCGGTGACTGTGGCATATATGCAACTCTACTGCTGAAAACCTCATGAAAATATTTCTTATTAAGGAAATAATTTCGGTTTTTGAACATTGTATTATGGATATCGGAAAATTCTGAATAACAACAATGTCGTTGAAATGAATCTCCCTTAGGTAGAGTACAATCTTATACAAGAAATCTAAAATTGAAAAGCAAGAAAACGTGTTTAAAAGATGTGAACTGGAAGATAATAAGTTTCTTTTTTAAAATCCAGCGCCCATAATTAAATCACAGTAAACCAATTTTCGTTTTTCATGTATCCATGTGTATAGTGCAAAATTAGGCGAATATCTATAATTTCAAACTAAAATGTCTTATATATATATATATATATATAATATATATATATATATATATATATATATGTAAACATGGTTTGTTTGGAATGGCTTTTTGCCGACAATTTTTGGGAGAACAAGTGCTTAATTGGAGTCGTACCTAATTTTGAAAATTAATTAATTAATAATGAATTAGGCGGGAATACCTATACCTGATTTTTCTCGATTTGTTTAGCCATACATTTAAATAGGTATTCCCGCCTAATTCATTATTAATTAATTAATTTTCAAAATTAGGTACGACTCCAATTAAGCACACACATATATATATATATATATATATATATATATATATATATATATATCATCATCATCATCATCATCATGTCACGCTATATCCATGGCAGTCTCTCGCCAACCGTCCGTACCATTCATTGCTACTGGGAGGTCCTCTGCGCAGCATCCAGTATCCGCACAGATTTGGTCTATGTGCGTCATTGCTGGACGGCCTACTCTACTTATTTTAATATATATATATATATATATATATATATATATATATATAATAAATATATAAAGGTTTAACATATCTATTTATTAGGTGACAAAGGAACATTCACGACCATGTTGGTTTCATGCGATGCAATCATCAGGTGAAGAAGTTTTTAAATGCTACGCCATTCCAGCAAAAGCTGAAACAGTGACCATCTCACACTATAGTATATATATATATATATATATATATATATATATATATATAATTAAATGGATATATACCTCATTTTGGATAAAAAATTTATTTCGACATACAGTCTCGTCAGTCCGGTCTTTGTTGGTGTTTACGGGCATTTTCACAATTCACGATAAAGTAAGCCAACAGGGGTTGACATGTCGTAAAATGCACTCAATCAACCAGCTTATATAGACGTGCACGTATTTAAATGCATATATATTCGTGCACTTAAATACGTCTCACCTTGGGACAGAAGAGCTTATAGCGTCACATAGGAAAATAACAGTTGGTATATCATTATAATAATTCAGTAGAATTTTCACAATTCACGATAAAATAACCCAACCTGGTTTGTCATGCCGTAAAATGCAACCAATTAATCAGCATTTAAATGCGTATATATTCGTGCACATAAATCCGTGTCACCTTGGGACAGAAGAGCTTATAGCGTCACATAGTAAATAATAATTCTTATACCATTGTAATAATTAAGTAGAATTTTCACAATTCCAGATAAAATAACCCAACATGGGTTGACATGCCGTAAAATGCAATCAATCAACCAGCGTATATAGACAGGCACGCATTTAAATCCATATATATATTCGTGCACATAAATCCGTGTCACTTTGGAGCAGAAGAGCTTATAGCGTCACATAGTAAATAGCAGTGCTTATATCATTATAATAATTCAGTAGAATTTTCACAATTCACCATAAAATAACCCAACATGGTTTTTCATGCCGTAAAATGCAAACCAATTAACCAGCATTTAAATGCGTAGGTATTCGTGCACTTAAATCCGTGTCACCTTGGAGCAGAAGATCTTATAGCGTCACAAAGTAAATAACAGTTATTATACCATTATATTTATTCAGTACAACTTCCAGAATTCACGATAGAATATCCCAACATGGTTTGACATGCCGTAAAATGCAACCAATTAACCAACATTTAATGTGAGGTTCAAGTTCTGGAGGTTTGGGGAATGTGGAACACCCCCATATAACCATTTCTTCCTGGTCCACTCTGACCGGAGTGGTAGTACCTGTTAGGGTCCCATCTTTGGGTTGAATAGAAAAACATGAGTTCATAAACAAAATTGTATTATCCAATAAGAATGCATTTATTTGACAACTTTGTCGGCATTAAATGACCCACCAAGGTTGATATGCCGTAAAACAAAACAAACCAAACAAACCAAACCAACATTTAAATCCATATATATTCGTGCACTTAAATCCTTGTCACCTTGGGACAGAAGAGCTTATAGCGTCACAAAGTAAATAACAGTTCTTATACCATTATATTTATTCAGTACAATTTCCAGAATTCACGATAAAATAACCCAGCATGGTTTGTCATGCCGTAAAATACAACCAATCAACCAGATTTTATAGACATGCCCGCATTTAAATGCGCATATATCCGTGCACTTAAATCCTTATCACCTTGGGATAGAAGAGCTTATGTTACATAATCATTAAATACCTAATGATTATGACAATAGTGTAGAAATCATATTAGTGCAGCTGATGGCCTTGAGGGTGAGTGACAGCGCTAGACCTCGATCTCACCTTGCGTTCTGGGGATGGAACGTGAGAACGGAAGGCAATAGAAGCCCCTTCCGGTTTAAGGAGTAAGCAACTCAGTTAGTTAGAGTTAGACTTAGAAGCGAAGCTAGCAAGATGTGAGTCTCACTGCGCAGATGTCTGGTCTGGGGATCTACGAATAAAGTAACATCATCGTAAATCGAAGTCTTGTGGTTATTACTAAAAGCTAACAATGACACAGGGCTTCTGATAACAAGAAATCCCAACAGAGACCAGACCCGGAATCCCCATATAAGAAAGACCAGACCTGGGTGGACCTGGGAGTAATGATTATAAAGGGGCACTCCACACTTTGCAGTGCTCCAGAATTGGAACTTCACCTCTAGATGTAGTTTAACATCATACCCAGGACACTAAGACCCTTAGCCACTGTTTCTAGCACATATATGATAAAAAAGAGTTGGGGATTGTAATAAGGGCAATAGGATTAGGACAATTATGTACGTGCTAGGGCTTGATATGCCTAGCCAATTAATGAGTGTGTGCTTTTCCGACCATGTGGTTATTACTAAAAGCTAACAATGACACAGGGCTTCTGATAAGAAGAAATCCCAATAGAGACCAGACCCGGAATCTCCATATAAGAAAGACCAGACCTGTAGAAGATATACCAGACCAAGATAGAAGAATAGACGACAGAATAAGAAGTAAGAGAAGTATATAAGACTTATAGCGTCACATAGGAAAATAACAGTTCGTATACCATAATAATTATTCAGTAGAACTTACACGGTTTTTATATGCATTGATTTTTTTATTGGATAAGAAGAGCTTATAGCGTCACAAAGTAAATAACAGTTATTATACCATTATATTTATTCAGTACAATTTCCAGAATTCACGATAGAATATCCCAACATGGTTTGTCATGCCGTAAAATGCAACCAATTAACCAGCATTTAAATGTGTATATATTTGTGTACTTAAATCCGTGTCACCTTGTAGCAGAAGAGCTTATAGCGTCACAAAGTAAATAACAGTTATTATACCATTATATTTATTCAGTACAATTTCCAGAATTCACGAAAGAATATCCCAACATGGTTTGTCATTCCGTAAAATGCAAACCAATTAACCAGCATTTAAATGTGTATATATTCGTGTACTTAAATCCGTGTCACCTTGGAGCAGAAGAGCTTATAGCGTTACAGAGGAAAATAACAGTTGGTATATCATTATAATAATTCAGTAAAATTTTCACAATTAACGATAAAATAACCCAACATGGGTTGACATGCCATAAAATGCAACCAATTAACCAACATTTAAGGTGAGGTTCCAGTTCTGGAGGTTTGGGGAATGTGGAGCATCCCTTTATCACCATTTCTTCCTAGTCCACTCTGACCCGGAGTGGTAGTACCTGTTAGGGTCCCATCTTTGGGTTGAATAGAAAAACATGAGTTTATAAACAAAATTGTATTATCCAATAAGAATGCATTTATTTGACAACTTTGTCGGCATTAAATGACCCACCAAGGTTGATATGCCGTAAAACAAAACAAACCAAACAAACCAAACCAACATTTAAATCCATATATATTCGTGCACTTAAATCTGTGTCACCTTGGAGCAGAAGAGCTTATAGCGTCACATAGGAAAATAACAGTTCGTATACCATAATAATTATTCAGTAGAACTTAGACGGTTTTTATATGCATTGATTTTTTATTGGATAAGAAGAGCTTATAGCGTCACATAGGAAAATAACAGTTCGTATACCATAATAATTATTCAGTAGAACTTAGATGGTTTTATATGCATTGATTTTTTATTGGATAATAACGATGACCTAAACTCATTGATAATGTTCATGGATTTTTTCGTTTTTTTTTTTGAGCGAACGCGAAAACAGGAATGCTCAATATTCGATCAGATGTATTGTTTTGTTATTGGGTTTTTTTGTTGTTGCTTTTATTTCATTGTTTATTTTTAATTTTTTGCTCTTTTTTGTGGAAAAGAATTCCATTAATATACATTTAGTTTTTTGTTTCTAATTTTCATAGCCAGAAGCGATATGGTAATTGCATTTACCATATTTTTTCTTCGCCAGTTAAATTAGAATATTCACACAAACGCCGAGACAGGCAGAGATATAGACATAGAAAGACAAACAGACAGACAGACACACACACACACAATGTAATGGTTAGGTAGCTAGATTTGCAGACCATTATTAGTGAGTTCGTTTCTCATTTGGCGTTCCTTACCCATGGCCTTGTGCCACATCGAATCTATGCTTAGAAAATAACTATATATATATATATATATATATATATATATATATATATATATTATTATAATGGAGATTGTGTGTTTTTCTCTTTGTAACCGAAACTATATTCCTACTCAAGTCACAATTCTCTTAGTTATTGACATCACATTCTCCATGATTTTATTTTTATTTAACCTCAATTATTAATAAAATTGTCTTACATTATTAATACTGTTAACTATGTCTACATACTGACAACATGCAATTATATTTATATATACAACAAAATAGCGGTTTACAGTGTAAACGGGAAGGCTAATTTGCATATTAATATTAAAAAATCGAATTTAATAAATATGTGCTTAGTATTATTGATTTCTAACTGTTTGGTTTTATTTCAATGAATATAAGCAAAAATCTCTTCAATGAATCTTAAATGAAATCCATTAACAAGATAAAATAACTGTCCTTTTATTCTTTACTTCCTCTTATAACTAAATTCTTAAATTAGAAAAAATAACAATGAAAGACGAGAGTGATGGAAGAGTAGGTTACAGTTGTTCCATTTTTTATTATAATCCCTCTGTTTCAAATCTTTTTATCCGTATTCTTATTTAGTTTCATTAGCCTTTCTAATTTAATACAATATTTTATTACATTAAAACTTAAATACTTGCACCCGGAGGGTGCATATATTTGCTAGTATATATAATCAATGGTAATATTATGGTTTCACACTCATAACTTAAAGTTTCATGGTAATCCAATCATCAGATGAGAAGTGGTTGAGATGTCAAAAACCAGTCGTGAAATGGTTGAGATGTTAAAAATCAAATGTTTTAGCGTTTATATGAAGCGTTTTTCACGCGATGGGAAATGTAAAGCTAAAAATTGTTTTTTTTTTTTACTTTGGCTTGTTTAACGTTTATGTGACGTGGATTGTATTCACGTGATGTAATGTCATGACGTTAAATTTGTATTTAAAAAACATTATAATCAAACAAACTTGCATTGGTGTTAATGCACGCGGTGTTCAGATGATTACCATGAAACTTTAAGTTATGAGTGTGAAACCATAATATTACCATTGATTATAAATCTGCTCTGCTTTATTAGCATTGAGCACCTTTCCATGCAAATACTTTTCTCATTTTTTCATTCACTATTCATTATATAATATATATATATATATATATATATATATATATATATATATATAAGTCATCCACAGACACGTGTTTCGGCGTTTCACGCCTCTTCAGTGTGGCTAGACACAACTATCTTTGGCTAGGGTCACTGAGAGATCAAATTCGGGGGAAACGATCATTGCTTATATGCATAGTAGTGAGAGTTAATTTAAATTACTAATTGGAGAGCTCTTACCAAATTTATGGGAGCATATATTAATAAGTCATCCACAGACACGTGTTTCTGCGTGTCACGCCTTTCAGTGTGGCTAGACACAACTATCTTTGGCTAGGGTCGAACTCGGACTGACCGTTTGGAAACCGGATATCTTATCCCCTTGTCCACTGACAGCTGTAGCGGGGACTGTTGTTTTTAAACTATTAAGTACATAGGTTTGTTTATGTATTTTACGGTCACAGACAGATAAAATTTCCGTGGAAACGATCACTGCTTGTATGCTTAGTAGTGAGAGTTAATTTAAATTACCAATTAGAGAGCTTATACCAAAGTCATGGGAGCATATATTAATAAGTCATTATAATATATATATATATATATATATATATATATATATATATATACATATATACATACATATATATACACACACATATACATTATATACATACATATATATATATATAACACACACACACACACACACAACATATATATATATTATATATATATATATTATATATAATTATTAAATAGATTGACCGACAGAGCAAAAGACTCTCACTGTCTTCTTTTTCTCTGTGATGAATTTATTTTTCCTCAAATTAACAAAAGCCCCGATGAAGATCTATTGAAACTGATCGAAACACTGAAGTGTGGCGAAATAAACATGTCGGATTCACTGCCACTTTCTCTTCACACACACACACACACACACACACTCACGCATATATATATATATATATATATATATATATATATATATATATATATATATATATATATATAAAATAGACCCTCCCGTCGATTTTCGACGTATGAGGGTTCATACACACAATGAACATCCACACACTGATTTGTTTATAGTGGTGAAGGCTTGTGTTGGACCATCCACACTTTTTGGCTCAGTCGATAGGAAAGAATTGGTGCATCAAGGGTTGCCACAAACCCAATCAACGACCGACCTCAGGAATTTTGAATTCAGAGTTATCCGTCTCCTAGACTGGTTACCTACCCAAGGCTGAAGAGCCCAGTCTGCCCAACAATTTAACCCATAGCTGGAGGGAGAATATATGGATTCATACGTTTCTCAAGGTATTAGCGCTATGGGGAAATGCCAACAGCTTTGTCTAGTAATTGAACTTGAATCGACAAGTCCATTTTCCACGACTCTAACCACTAGCCCACGCGCCTCCATATATATATATATATATATATATATATATATATATATATAATATATATATATATATATATATATATATAGAGAGAGAGAGAGAGAGAGAGAGAGAGGGGGGTGGGCTACATACATGTGATTATATTTTAAAAAGTAAAGTTAATGGAGTGACCTATAGTCAGTATCAGCCGGAGAGCGAGGTAGTATATCTTTTCTCCAGTGCTCTGAAGTAGAGTACTACACCTACCATCAGCTCTCCACTTTACCGCATTGATCAGATTACTCAAGCTGCATATATATATATATATATATATATATATATATATATATATTTCTTTAAAAACGCATAATTTTCTCTCTGTTCGAAATCTTTTCAGACCGTAACTACCTTTTGTTTCTTCGATTTCTAAATTTCCCGCCGAGAGTGAAACCGTTTTATTTCCTTTTTTCAAAATGGCCGTCGCTGGTCGTCTGCGCCAGTGAAATCGACCTTATATTATTACAGCCATTTTCCAAAGCGTCCGACGCTCATTTTGATTTGATCATATTCATCATATATCCTTTCTCCCTTTCTGCCATTTTCTCCGCTTCCTCTAATTTTCCGCTTCGTTTCGGAATTCTTTTTTCGAACCAACTATTTAATTATGTTCGTTGGTCGCCGAATCCAATTATCATGAAGAAATATCAGTTTAATTGGTTTTTGAAATGAATTTCTTGAATATTAATTCCGTAAAGAACATCCGGGCTTTTATTTTGTTGTTGCTTTTGTTTTTGTGGTTTTATTTGTTTATTTTTCTTTGTTTTTTAATCATTAAAGTTATTCGCCCGATTAGGAAAGAAAACATCTTTTTAAGAGAGTAGTATTTATCTTTCCATTCTGCGATAAATATTGGTGTTGGTTCTGGAAAAATCAAAGACTGTGGAATTAATGGAATGGTTATTAGTGTCAATGGAATAAAAATATTTTCTGTAAATAAGTAATATAAAGAACTGAAGAAAAAAATAAATGTAAATAACAAAGAAAATAATGAAAAACTAAATAATGTTAGGTAATTGGAAGTGAAGAAAGGAAAGAAGAAAGAAAGAAAGAGAGTAAGAAAGTAAGAAAGAAAGAAAGAAAGGAAGAAAGAAAGAAAAGAACAAAGAAAAGTAAGATATAAAAAAAGACTAAAATAAGAAAATAATGAAAAATTAAAGAAAAATTAAAAACTTATAAAGTAGTGTTAGTTAATGAGAAATGAATGAAAGAAAGATAGAAAGGAAGAAAGAAAGATAGATAGAAAGATAGAAAGATAGAAAGAAAGATAGAAAGAAAGTTAGAAAGATAGAAAGAATGGAAGAAAGAAAATAAAGAAAAGAATAAAGGAAAGACAAAAGAAAAGAAAAAATAATAAAATGGTTAGTTTCAATGGAATAAAATATTTTCTGTAAATAAGTAATATAAAGAATTGAAGAAGTAATACAACAAATAAAATGAGTAAAAAAGAAAATAACTAAGATCTAAGTGCAAACAAGAATAAAAATTTAAATAAAAAGAAATAAAGTAATGAGAAGAAAAGAAAAGAAAGAAAGAAAAGGATTAAATAATAAAGAAAAGATAGAAAAAGAAGGAGGAATAAAAGAAAAAAAGAGAAAGAGAAAGTGTAAAGGAAAACAAAGAAAGGAAAGAAAAATGAGTGAATAAGAGAAAAGGAAACGAGGAATTATAATGAATTAAATAAAAAGAATGAATAAAACGGAAGAAAAAAAACAAAGAAAGATCGAATCAAAAAAGGAAGGAAGAACGAAGAAACAAAAGAAAGAGTAAAGAAGAACAAAAAAGAAATTAATGAAAAGTAACAAAAAAAAAACACTACAAAAAGAATATAAATTAATGTTATCTAATGAGAAGAGAAGAAAAGAAAGATAGAGGAATTAGAATGTATTAATGAATGAATGAAAGAAAGAAAGAAAGATAAAGAAGGAAAGAACTTAGGCCTAAAGAAAAATATAAAACAGAATGGAAATAGTAAATAATAACGAAAATAATGAAAGACTAAAAAAAAAATAGAAAAAATAATGTTAGGTAATTGGAAGTGAAGAAATGAAAGAAAGAAAGAAAGAAAGAAAGAATCAAAATGAATGAAGGAACAAAAGGAAAAAGTGAAAAATAATGGAAAACACAGTAAGTAAAGAAAAATATAAAATAAAAGAAATGGAAAAGGAAAATGAGAAAAAGGAAGGAAAAAAATGTAAAATATTAAAAAAAATAAAATAAGAAAATAATGAAAAATCAAAGAAAAAGTAAAAAGAAATATAAAGTAGTGTTAGTTAATGAGAAGTGAATGAAAGATAGATAGAAAGAAAGAAAGATAGATAGAAAGAAAGATAGAAAGAAAGAAAGAATGGAAGAAAGAAAATAAAGAAAAGAATAAAGGAAAGACAGAAAAAAAAAAAAGAAAAAAAAACAATGGAATGGTTAGTGTTAATGAAATAAAAACTATTTTCTGTAAATAAGTAATATAAAGAAAGGAGGAAAAACAAAAGCGAAAATGAATAAAAAAGAAAATGATTAAGAACTAAATACAAACTAGAAGAGAAATGTAATAAACAAATAAATAATGTTATCTAATGAGAAGAGAAGAAAAGAAAGATAGAATTACAATGAATGAAAGTAGAAAGAAAGAAAGTAAAAAGAATGAATAAAATGGAAGGAAAGAACAAAGAAAAGATAGAATTAAAAAAGGAAGGAAGAAAGAAAAAACAAAAGAAAGAGTAAAGAAGAACAAAAAAGAAAAAGAAATTAATGAAAAGTAACAAAAAACACACTACAAAAAGAATATAAATTAAAGTAATGCTATCTAATGAGAAGAGAAGAAAAGAAAGATAGAGGAATTAGAATGTATGAATGAATGAATGAAAGAAAGAAAGAAAGAAAAAGAAGGAAAGAACTTAGGCCTAAAGAAAAATATAAAACAGAAAGGAAATAGTAAATAATAACGAAAATAATAAAAGCAAAAACTACAAAGAAATAAAGTTAGGTAATTGGAAGTAAAGAAAGGAAAGAAAGAAAAAAAAAGATAGAAACAAGAGGAAAGAAGAGAAAAAATTGAAATATAAAGGAAACCATAGAAAGTAAGTTTGTTTGAAATACGCCAGACTTACTTAGCGCAGGGTGGCGTCGTCAATTATGTTATTGGCTGGCTTCATAGAGGGGTTTCGGGTCTTCCAGCATACCCCCCTCAAAAAATAGAAAATAAGAGAAATGGAAAAGAAAAATGAAACAAAGGAAGGAAGAAAAATAAAAAGTAAAATATTTTTTAAAAATTAAATGTGAAAATAATGAAAAATTAAAGAAAAAGTAAAAAAATATAAATTAGCGTTAGTTAATGAGAATTGAATGAAAGAAAGATAGAAAGAAAGAAAGAAAGAAATATTGAAAGAAAGATAAATAGAAAGAAAGAAAGAGAGAAAGAAAGAAAGAATGGAAGAAAGAAAAAAAAAGAAAAGAATAAAGGAAAGACAAAAGAAAAAAGAAAAAAATAATAAAATGGTTAGTTTCAATGGAATAAAAATATTTTCTGCAAATAAGTAATTTAAGAACTGAAGAAGATTAATACAAAAAATAAAATGAATAAAAAAAGAAAATAATTAAGATCTAAATAGAAACTAGAACAGAAATGTAAATAAAAAGAAATAAAGTAATGTTATTTAATGAGAAGATAAGAAAAGAAAGAGAGAAAGAACGAAAGAAAGAGAAGGATGGAAGGAATAAAGAAAAGACAAGAAAAAAAAAGGAATAAAGGATAAAATAGAAAGAGAAAGAGTAAAGTGTTGTATACCCTTTCTTAAATTCTTATCTCTGGTCGTATTTTCTTCTGGCCGGCTTTGGTTCTGTCTTCTATCTTCTAACATCTTGGTCTGGTCTCTTCTAAGGTCTGGACTTTCTTGGGGACTTCGGGTCTGGTTTCTCTTAGGGATCACTCCTTATCAGAAGCCCTGTGTCATTGTTAGTTTTTAGGTAATAAACACAAGACTTCGATTTACTTTGATGTTACTTTATTTTCAATCCCCAACCCAGATATCTACGCAGGTGAGACTTACGTCCTATGAGCTCGGCTCCTACTTGCTAACTCTGAGACTTACTTACTATCTAAACCGGAAGAAAGGGTCCTCTCTACCGGTTCTCACGGTATCCACCGGAAGGTTAGGACTGAGGTCAAGCCTTGTCACTCATCCTTCAAGGCCGTGGGCTGTAGCTTATAACGGCCATTTTGATTTCTACACTATTGCCATAAATATTAGGTTTCTAATAATTATGTAACAAAAGGAAAACAAAGAAAATAAAGAAAAATGAGTGAATAAGAGAACAGGAAACTAGAAATTACAATGAAAGAAAGTAAAAAGAAAGAAAGAAAGAAAGAAAAGAAAGAAATGAAAAAAAAGAAGGAACGAACAATGAAAATATGGAAACGTAAAAAAGAAAAAGACAATAAAGAAAAATAAGAGAATAAAAGAAAGAGAAACGAAAGGGAAAATAGGTAAAAAGAAAAGGACAAAAACAGGAAAAAGAAAAAGAAAAAAAAAGAAGTAAAGGAAAAAGAGAGAATAAAAGAAAAGAGAAACGAAAAAAGGGGAAGAAATAAAAGAAGAAAAAGAAAAAAATAATAAAAAACTAAAGAAAAACATTGGTTTGGTTTGGTTTGGTTTGTTTTACGGCATATCAACCTCAGTGGGTCATTTACTGCCGATAAAATTTTGAAATAAATAAATTCTTAATGGATAATACAATTTTTTTATAAATACATTTTTCTATTTAACCCATAGATGGGACCCTAACAGGTACTACCACTCCGGGTCAGAGTGGATCAGGGAGCAATGGTGATGAAGGGGTGCTCCACATTTCCCAAACCTCCAGAACTGGAACCTCACCATTAGATAGAGTTTAACGTCATTCCCAGGACATGTAGACCCGCAGCCACCGCCTTCTAGCACCCATGTGATAAAAAGAGGTTGGGGCTTGCCATAAGGGAAATAGTGTTGGGAAAATCATATAGGTGCTAGGGCTTGATGTGACCAGCCGATTGATCGGAGGAGGCCTTTCCGACCGCCCGTCTAGCCCAAGATAAGGCTAAAGTGGAGTATTGCATGTCATGAACTGCTCATCCACCAGGGTTCGATCATTAAACATCACGGGTCGCCACCCACGGCCAACAGGTGGCCCCATTGGGGGAGTCTTACCCCTCTGCAGAGGTGCAGTCGGTGCATTCTAACGCCCCAGCCGAGAGGGCGGAAGAAAAACTTTAAAAAAAGTTAAAGTAATATAAATGGATAAGAAGCGAGGAAAATATAGAGGAATTACAGGGAAAGGAAATAAAAAAAGAAGAAAAAGAAAGAAAAGGAGGAAAAGAAGAAAGAAAAAAAAAACAGAATTAAAAAGAAGGAAGGAAGGAAGGAAAAAGTAAAAGAGTAAAGAAGAACAAAACAAAAAAAAGTAAAAAAGAAAATAATGAAATGTAAAAAAAACACACTACAAAAAGAAATTAAATGGTTTAGGTTGGTTTATTAATTTTAACGGCATATCAACCCGTCCAGGTTTATATCATGCCTAGCGGTCGGGGTGTTATACATATTGTGTATTCATATATATACTTTTAGTAATTGGTTTTAACAATGTGTTAGCATTATTGGGGGTTATATTGTATGGTATTGATTTGTTTCATGTCTATATTCTATGGTATAATTTTATTTCCCTCAAAAAGGAGAAAATATCCTCCATGTTGACATTTTCAAACAGATCTTTAATATTGTTTGCTTTAAAATAATGGTTTTTGATGTGAGCAAAAAATCTGCATTCCATCAATAAATGTTTAACTGTCAGGCGTGTTTGACATGTTTCACATTGTGGTTGTTGTTCTTGTTTGAGTATATAAGAGTGTGTTAGTTTTGTATGACCAATGCATAATCGGGACATAATGACTTGTTTCTTTCTAGACTTCCTTAAGAAATTAAAGGAATGTTAGTTAATGAAAATAGAAGAAAAATATAGAAGAATTAGAATGAATGAATGAATGAATGAAAGATAAAGAAGGAAAGAACAAAGAAAATACAGAAGCGAATAGAAAGAAGGAACAAAGAAGAAAAAAAAAACAAAAAAGGAAAGAAAAACAAAAAAAGAAAACACAAGAAACAAGGGTTTCTTTATCGAAAAGTTTAAAGTTTCATTTCATTTTAGAGTCAAGAAAGCCAATTATAAGTACTAGCAAATATATGCACCCTCCGGGTGCAAGTATTTGAATTTTAATGTAATGAAATATGTTAAATTTGAAATACTTTTGAAACTAAATAAAGATCCAAATAAAATGATTTGAAACAGAGGGGGTATAATTGAAGAATAGAACAACTTTGAAACTAAGTCTTCCATCATTTTCCATCACTCCCTCCTTTTATTGTTGAATTTTCTTAATTTAACTATTTAGTTAAATTAGGAAGTAAAGAATAACATTACTGTTATTTCTTTATATTAAAGGATTTCTTTTAAGATTTATCCACGAGTTTTTTGCTCATATTCATTAAGAAAAAAACAAACAATTAGAAATCAATAATACCAAGCGCATATTTAATAAAATTAAACTTTTAATATCAATATGCAAATTAGCTTTCCTGTTCACACAGTAACCCGCTATTTTGTTGCATATATAAATACAATTGCATGTTATTAGAATGTAGATAAAGTCAAAAGTATTAATAAGGTATAACAATTTTATCAATAACTGAGGATTAGATAAAAATAAATTCATGGTGAATGTGACGTCAATAACTAAGGGAATTGTGACTTGAGTAGTGATTTAGTTTCGGCTTCAGACAGACAAGCACACAATCTCCATTATAATAAGATCAGAAAAATCTACAGTAAAAATTGAAAAAAATTCATTTTTTGATACAGAAAAAGAAGACATTTTGAATTAACTGAGAAGTCCTACACGGTTCCTTACTTAATTCAAAATATTTTCTTCAATTCGAGACGCACGGAACTCTGAAAACATTTAATTTGAAATACAAGTTTATGTTTAATTTTGTTAAACGTATCTTAGAATATCAAAACAACTATTAGGAATTTTTTTGAAGATAAGATATCAAGTATCCTAGGATACGTTCTGTTATGTAATTGAATAAACTTTGTTTGTTTGTTTTTTCCTATTTCCAACGCCTTCCTAATCATACGAAAAAAATCCTTTTCAGTTTTTAGATTGTTAATTAACTTGGATCAATTTACCTGTCTTTTTCTCTGAATGTTTGAGATGAGGCTTGATGATTAGTATTATCTGCATTATTCGGACTATTGTCCTCATCTTAATTGTTATCTACACTATTTCTCTGAATATTTGATATGAGGCTTGATGATTAGTATTATCTGAGTTATTCGGACTATTGTACTCATCTTTATTATTATCTACACTATTTCTCTGAATTTTTGAGATGAGGCTTGATGATTAGTATTATCTGCATTATTCGGACTATTGTCCTCATCTTTATTGTTATCTACACTATTTCTCTGAATGTTTGAGATGAGGCTTGATGATTAGTATTATCTGCATTATTCGGACTATTGTCCTCATCTTTATTGTTATCTACACTATTTCTCTGAATGTTTGAGATGAGGCTTGATGATTAGTATTATCTGCATTATTCGGACTATTGTCCTCATCTTTATTGTTGTCTACACTATTTCTCTGAATGTTTGAGATGAGGCTTGATGATTAGTATTATCTGAGTTATTCGGACTATTGTACTCATCTTTATTGTTATTTGTACATTTGTTCTATTTTTTAATCGTTTTATGAATTTGATGATTTTACTTACTTAGGATACAAACTCGCTGACATTGAATTTTTTACTCCCACCCCTCAGGTAATATGTTTCAGAAATCTATTTTTACATCGCCCGGATGGTGTTTTTTTTATTTTGTACTAGTTTGCATAATTTCCATTTGTGTTGTTTGTCTTCTTTCATCCGAAATAATTGCCGACCACCGGGAGAATTAAGAGCTCCCTGCGAGCCCCGTAATTCCTTTTACAGCCTTTTGGGCACAGGGTATTAAAAAAGAAATTATGAAAGCGATTCGTTTAGCCTTACATTTGAACATATATGCCCGCCTACATTCGTTAATTATTAACTAATTAATTTTCAAAATTAGGTATGACTTAAATTAAGCACATATCCTCCAAAAGTTGTCGGCTTAAAGCCATATAAAAATAAAACACATGTGTTTGTTTACTTAACCTCATAGAGGAATAAGTAAAAATGTCCGTTCATTTTAACAGTTTCAAATATTGATATTATGGTTGATTTTCTGTTCTACGGAAGCCTATTACTGATATATTCATTGCTTTTTGCTCTATCTATTGTCATCATGATATTTTAATTGCTGTTATAAACAGACAATTGATTCCTGTTCTATGGTGATTCTATTGTTTTGGACATTCCTGGTTCTGAATAGAATTCTACCATTGTACAATTATTTCTTATACAATTCCTTTTTCTTTCTTGAGTTCTTCAGCTTCGTCAGATTTTCAAACTTTATTTTCCCACTTCTTCTTTCTTCTTCTTCCTCCATTTTTCTTCTTCTTTTTCCTACTCTCTTTCTTTTTGTTCCTCTTCACGCTTTATTTTCTCTTTATTTTTTCTTCTTCTTAAGTTTTCTTCGTTCAATTTCCTTCCTTAAAATTATCATTCACTCCCTTTTAGTTTTTCTCATCAGCGTTAGCTGATGGTATTTCACTGGAGTCTGAGTGACAACAAGTCTCCTCGGGTCTCCAGGACTCTTCTGAGTATTCTAGCCGATTACAACAGTGCAGTATTCTGGATTGTCTCAATTCTTCTTCTTCTTCTTCTTCTTCTTCTTCTTCTTCTTCTTCTTCTTCTTCTTCTTCTTCCTTTTGCTTATTTCTTACGTTTTCTATTGTCCTATGATTGATTTTTCTTCCTTTTCTCTTTCGTTTCCTCTTACTTTCCCCCTTTTCTTCCCACGCTACCCTCTCATCCCCCCATCTCCTCCCCCTTTCTTCTTTCATAATGATCATTGGTCAATTCACCATTCTCTTCCATTCTTCTATCCCACCTGATGCCTCTGTCTCCTTCCACAGGGAAGTTTTTCTTTTTCTTCTTTCTTCTCTTGCTTGCTTCTTTTTCTTTCTTTCTTTCTTTCTTTCTTTCTTCCTCATTCTTTGTTCCTCATATTTTTCTTCTTTCTCTTTCTTTTTCTGTCTTTCTTCTCTTTCTGTCTTTCTTCTTTCTTTCTTCTTTCTTTCTTTTTTCTTTCTTCTGTCATCTTTCTCCTTATATCCTCTTTCTCCTTCCTTCTTCTTCTTCTGTCTTTCTTCCTTCTTCTTTCATCTTTCTTTCTTTTTCTTTCTTCTGTCATCTTTCTCCTTATATCCTCTTTCTTCTTCTTTCTTTCAATTCTTACAATGCCCTTGTCTGAAACATTTTTCTTCTTCCATCTTCCTTCTTTTTTCTTCTTCTTTCTTCTCCTGCTTCCTGCTTCCTTCTTCCTTCGATCTCATCCCTTCTTTCTTTTCTCTTATTTCTAAATTCTTTCTCTTTTTCTTCTTTCTCCTTCTTTCGTCGTCCTTCTTCTTTCTTCTTCTTTCTTTTTCTTCTTCTTCCTTTTTTCTTTCATCTTGCTACTTTCTTCTTTCGTCTTCCTTTTCTACTTCTACTTCCTTTCTTTTTGTTCTTCTTTCTTTTTTCTTCTTTGTTTTTTTTCTTTCATCTTCCTTCTTTCTTCTTCTTCTTCTTCTTTCGTTTCTTCTTCTTCTTCTTCTTCTTTTTCTTCTTCTTCTTCTTCTTTTCTTCTTCTTATTCTTCTTCTACTTCTTTTCTTCCTTCTTTCGGTTCTTCTTCTTCTTCTTCTTCTTCTTCTTCTTCTTCTTCTCTTCTTCTTCTTCTTCTTCTTCTTCTTCTTCTCTTCTTCTTCTTCTTCTTCTCTTCTTCTTCTTCTTCTTCTTCTTCTTCTTCTTCTTCTTCTTCTTCTTCTTCTTCTTCTTCTTCTTTCTCCATCTTCTTTTCTTCTTTATCTTTACCTTTCTTTCTTCCACATTCTTTCTTCTTTCATCTTTTTTTCTTTTATCTTTCTTTCTTTTTCTTTATTCTGTTTCTTTCCCATTATTTCTTCATCCATCTTTCAATTCTAACAATGCCCTTGTCTGAAACATCTCCATTAATTCCCAGAGCCCTTATTATTAAAGATCATTATTCAAGATTATTATTAAAGATTATTATTAAAGATTTAATTCCATTTACAACAATTTTAACAATGCTCTTCGTTTATTCTCATCCGCATTAATATTGAAAATCAACTCTGGACTCATCTTGTGAGTAGAGAAAATAAATATCTCTCCATTTTTAATTAAGATTCAAATTCTAAAATCTGAAAGAGGGGGGGGGGGGAATGTTCAATGACGCACCTGATCATGACCAAAGGATTCTAGAGTTGGGATGATTGGATTTTACGGCATGTCAATCCTTGTTGGGTTATTTTATACCGAAGATATTATTGTTTCATTCATTATATTCAAAATTGGTAAATGTTTAAACAATTTTTTCTTGATAATTTCCGAGTTTTCAACTGTGAGGCATCTTGTTAATCAAATATTTTTTTATAACCTTATCTCTCTGCAATAAAACCCTCTATCTTAAATCTTTGCAATATGCAATATGCAAATTATATATATATATAAATGATAATTGAATCATATGACCATGACCAGACAACTCGGCAAATACAATCTGTGACATCCGGAGCACTGGACAGTTGTTTCGACCTCCTTTGGTCTCATCAGCAGTGCATACCACAATCTCCGCCACTCAGGGATTGAACCAGTGGACCACAGAGTGAAGAGTGGAGACTCTACACACTGGGCCACCAGCCCATGCCACAAACGGAGAATGCCAAATCATCTAATCAATGATATATATATATATATATATATATATATATATATATATATATATATATATATATATATATATATATATATATATATACATGTTCCTGCTTAATGAATTGTTTTAATTCGTTGTAGTTAACCCTGATGATCCTTGGTAGGTTTTTCTGCCAATAACTTTTAACTAGATCTGCTCTACTAATGTTTAGATCACTCTTATATTTTATATAAACCCACTTATCCGGTTTTATTATTTATCGACGGTTGAATTTGTCACTACTTTGATATTGTATTCCCCAGTAAGTCACACTCTTTTCCTATTATATATATATATATATATATATATATATATATATATATATATATATATATATATATATATGTTTTTTAAAAGGGAATTCCCTGAAGAATTGCTACGGCAAGAAACTGCAGTTGGAATATTTTATAATATTCGCTTTTAAAAAACGTATATTCAGCTCTTTTTATTGAGCACTTTTTAAATCGATTTTTATTAACACAGAAGTAAATTTATTTTGCTTCGTGGATTAGCAAAAATCCGTAATATATATATATATATATATATATATATATATATATATATATATATATATATATATATATATATATATATATATACTTTGATGTGGTACCAAGTTTCTTTGTACAAGGTCATTCTAGGCTGGTCCTATTCTCTACCAGTAGTTTGTTTGAGTTCAGGTTCCGTATGAGAGCTCAATGTTTAATTATTGTAAACAGAGCAAAGTTATTTGTGAATAAAAAGGCCTTAAATACCATGGGTATCGTGGTTATGGACCATTTCCACTCACGAATATATAATATATATAATATATATATATATATATATATATATATATACAGAGAGAGAGAGAGAAGAGAGAGAGAAGAGAGAGAGAGAGAGAGAGAGAGAGAGAGAGAGAGAGAGAGAGAGAGAGAGAGCGAGAGATGTTATGGCATAATTAAACAATTACAAGATTTTTATTACCACTGGTTTCAAAGCAGCGCATTAGCCGCTTGTTCCGAGGCAAGCGGACAGAACAGGAACGTTGTTCGATCGGGACGGATGACGAGAGAGTGTCAGAGAAATCCTAGCTGTCGGTACGAATTGCTGATGGTGGTACTGATGATGATGATGGGTTTTGGGTAATTCATGGTTTATAATTGTTTATTTGTATCTATTTATAGCATATTACATATATTAAAAAAACATGTCTACGAATGCTATTAAATGTGTGGGTTTTTCGTGGTCAAATTTAATAGAGTCGTGATTCATTTTTAAATTAAAGAGAAAATTGTTGTCTCACATCCTGTGGAGATGAAGAACATGTCTTCAAATTATCTAGAGCAAAAAAATCAATTTGAGGGTAAATGAGTTTCTTCAAATTTATTCTATGTAAATTCTTCAAATTTACTTTATATATATATATATATGAATACATTTTTTTTTAGAAAAACAAAAGATGTTATTAGTGTGCTGACAGATCTGTTTCGACCTTTTACTAAAGCGGTCTTTTTCAAAGAAAATAAACCGTTAATCCTGAGGTACAAACAAACGCTCTCGTTCAGGGCTGGAATTTAAAAATCTTTGAAAATGCGTATTTTGTGTTTAAAAAAAAAATATTTTTAAAAAATTAGAAGCATTCCAGCCCTGAATGAGAGCGTTTGTTTGTACCTCGTGATTAACGGTTTATTTATTCCGTCTTTCCTCATAAATATAGTTGCTTTGAAAAAGACCGCTTTATTAAAAGGTCGAAACAGATCTGTCAGCAAACTAATAACATCTTTTGTTTTTTCTAAAAATGTTCTATTCATACTGTCGGATTCACTTCATATATATATATGCAACCAACCTATGAGAAGGAAAACTTTGAATTAGCCGCTTGTCCTCAGACAAAGCGCCTTGGAAAAGGGGCCTCCAGGATCGATGGTCGACAGGGACGGATGACGAGAGAGTGTCAGAGTAATACGTGCTGTCGGTACGAATTGTTGATGATGGTAGTAATGATGGTGGTTTAATGATGATTCGTGGTTTATAATTGATTACTTGCATCTATATAAATAACATATTGAATATATAAAACAAGATGTCTACGATGGAGTGTGTGGGTTTTTCGTGGTCAAATTTAATAGAATCGTGATTCATTTTTAAGTTAGTGAGAAAATTGTTATGTCTCACCTCGTGTGGATACAAAGAACACGTCATCAATTCATCTAGAGTAAAAAAAGACGTTTTTAATATCAGGATGTATGACTTCCTATTAATGTTTTGTTGGTTGGTTCGATTTTACGGCATGTAAACCCTAGATTTGTTTAAGACCACACACAGCATTCTTCGTGGAAATAGCACCCCACAAGGAAGCAGCTGTACGGCCACCCGCGCCCGTATCTTGCCAACCCATCGAGTGATCTCTCTCT
>CM042181.1:2164421-2173504 GCA_023376005.1 Doryteuthis pealeii | reverse complement strand
CGAGAGAGTAAGATGCCTTCACAGTTGAAACTCGGAAATTATCAAGAAAAAATTGTTTAAAACATTTACCAATTTTGAATATAATGAATGAAACAATAATATCTTCGGTATAAAATGACCCAACAAGAATTGACATCCGTAAAATCTAATCAACCAACTCTAGAATCCCTTGGTTATGATCAGGTGCGTCATTGAACATTCCACCGCCCCCTCTTTCAGATTTTAGAATTTGAATCTTAATTAAAAATGGAGAGATATTTATTTTCTCTACTCACAAGATGAGTCCAGAGTTGATTTTCAATATTAATGCGGATGAGAATAAACGAAGAGCATTGTTAAAATTGTTGTAATGGAATTAATCTTTAATAATAATCTTAATAATAATCTTGAATAATGATCTTTAATAATAAGGGCTCTGGGAAATTAATGGAGATGTTTCAGACAAGGGCATTGTTAGAATTGAAAGATGGATGAAGAAATAATGGGAAAGAAGCAGAATAAGAAAAAGAAAGAAAATAAAAGAAAAAAGATGAAAGAAGAAAATGTGGAAGAAAAGAAAGAAGATAAAGAAGAAGAAAGAGAAGAGAAGAAGAAAGAAAGAAAGAAGAAAAGAAGAAGAAGAAGAAGAAGAAGAAGAAGAAGAAGAAGAAGAAGAAGAAGAAGAAGAAGAAGAAGAAGAAGAAGAAAGAAAAGGTAAAGAGAAAAAGGAAGAAGAAGAAGAAAAGAAGAAGAAGAAGAAGAAGAAGAAGAAGAAAGAAAGAAGAAGAAGAAGAGAGAAAGAAAACGAAGAAGGAAGAAAAAGAAGAAGAAGAAGAAAAAGAAGAAGAAAGAAGAAAGAAGAAAGAAGAAGAAGAAGAAGGAAAAGAAGAAGAAGAAGAAAGAAGGAAGATGAAAGAAAACAAAAGAAGAAAAAAGAAAGAAGAAAAAAAAGAAAGGAAGTAGAAGTAGAAAAGGAGACGAAAGAAAGAAAGTAGCAAGAGAAGAAGAAAAGAAGAAGAAGAAGAAAAAGAAAGAAGGAAGAAAGAAGGAAGAAGAAAGGACGACGAAAGAAGGAGAAAGAAGAAAAAGAGAGAAGAATTTAGAAATAGAAAAAAGAAAGAAGGTATGAATCGAAGGAAAGAAGGAAGCAGGAAGCAGGAGAAGAGAAGAAGAAAAAAAAGGAAAGATGGAAGAAGAAACATGTTTCAGACAAGGGCATTGTAAGAATTGAAAGAAAGAGAAGAAAGAGGATATAAAGGAGAAAGATGACAGAAGAAAGAAAAAAGAAAGATGAAAGAAGAAGAAAGACAGAAGAAGAAAGAAGGAAGGAGAAAAGGAAAGGAGAAAATGAAAAAGAAAGAAAAAAGAAGAAAGAAAGAAAGAAAGGAAAGAGAAAAGAGAAGCAAGAGAAGAAAGAAGAAAGAAGAAAAAAAAAACTTCCTGTGAAGGAGACAGAGGCATCAGTTGGATAGAAGAATGGAAGAGAATGGCGAATTGACCAATGATCATTATGAAGAAGAAAGAAGGGGGGTGAGGGATGAGAGGAGCGGGAAAAAAAGGGGGAAGTAAGAAGGAACGAAAGAAAAAAGAAGATAAAATCAAATAGCATAGAAGGAAAATAGAAAAGGCGCAATAAGAAAATAAAGGCAAGAAGAAGAAGAAGAAGAAAAGAAGAAGAAGAAAAGAAGAAGAAGAAGAAGAATGCAAAAATAGCAAAAGAAGAAGAAGAAGAAGAAGAAGCAAAAATTGAAGAAATAGAAAGAAGAGGGCAGAAAAATGAGAAGTAATGCTAGAATACTAGAGAAGAGCAAGACTCAGTTGACTACAGACTGAAATACCATCAGCTAACGCTGAATTGAAAAACTAAAAGGGAGTGAATGATAATTTTAAGGAAGGAAATTGAACGAAGAAACTTAAGAAGAAGAAAAAATAAAGAGAAAAATAAAGTGTGAAGAGGAACAAAAAGAAAGAGCGTAGGAAAAAGAAGAAGAAAAATGGAGGAAGAAGAAGAAAGAAGAAGTGGGAAAATAAAGTTTGAAAAGCTAACGAAGATGAAGAATTCAAGAAAGAAAAAGGAATTGTATAAGAAATAATTGTACAATGGTAGAATTCTATTCAGAACTAGGAATGTCCAAAACAATAGAATCACCATAGAACAGGAATCAATTGTCTGTTTAAAACAGCAATTAAAATATTATAATGACAATAGATAGAGCAAAAAGATATAAATATATCAGTGTTAGGCTTCCGTAGAACAGAAAATCAACCATAATATCAATATTTGAAACTGTTAAAATGAACGGACATGTTTACTTATTCCTCTATGAGGTTAAGTAAACAAACAAATGTGTTTATTTTTATATGGCTTTAAGCCGACAATTTTTGGAGGATATGTGCTTAATTTAAGTCATACCTAATTTTGAAAATTAAATAGTTAATAATTAATGAATTTTAGGCGGGCATATATGTTCAAATGTAAGGCTAAACGAATCGCTTTCATAATTTCTTTTTTAATACCCTGTGCCCAAAAGGCTGTAAAAGGAATTACGGGTTCGCAGGGAGCTCTTAATTCTCCCGGTGGTCGGCAATTATTTCGGATGAAAGAAGACAAACAACACAAATGGACATTATGCAAACTAGTACAAAATTAAAAAAAACACCCTCCGGGCGATGTAAAAATAGATTTCTGAAACATATTACCTGAGGGGTGGGAGTAAAAAATTCAATGTCAGCGAGTTTGTATCCTAAGTAAGTAAAATCAATCAAATTCATAAACGATTAAAAATAGAACAAATGTACAAATACCATAAAGATGAGTACAATAGTCCGAAGAACTCAGATATACTAATCATCAAGCCTCATCTCAAACATTCAGAGAAATAGTGTAGATAACAACGAAGATGAGTACAATAGTCCGAATAATCAATAATACTAATCAATCAAAGCCTCATCTCAAACATTCAGAGAAATAGTGTAGATAACAATAAAGATGAGGACAATAGTCCGAATAACTCAGATAATACTAATCATCAAAGCCTCATCTCAAACATTCAGAGAAATAGTGTAGATAACAATAAAGATGAGGAACAATAGTCCGAATAACAGATAATACTAATCATCAAGCCTCATCTCAAACATTCAGAGAAATAGTGTAGATACAAGATGAGGACAATAGTCCAATAATCAGATAATCCAATAATCAAGCCTCATTCAGAAGAAATAGTGTAGATAACAACGAAGATGAGGACAATAGTCCGAATAATCAGATAATACTAATCATCAAGCCTCATCTCAAACATTAGAGAAAAAGACAGGTAAATTGATCCAAGTTAATTAACAATCTAAAAACTGAAAAGGATTTTTTTCGTATGATTAGGAAGGCGTTGGAAATTGGAAAAACAAACAAAGTTTATTCAATTACATAACATAACGTATCCTGGGATACGTGATATTTCATCTTCAAAAATATCCTAATAGTTGTTTTGATATTCGAAGATACGTTTAACAAAATTAAACATAAACTTGTATTTCAAATTAAATGTTTTCAGAGTTCCGTGCGTCTCGAATTGAAGAAAATATTTTGAATTAAGTAAGGAACCGTGTAGGACTTCTCAGTTAATTCAAAATGTCTTCTTTTTCTGTATCAAAAAATGAATTTTTTTCAATTTTTACTGTAGATTTTTCTGATCTTATTATAATGGAGATTGTGTGTTTGTCTGTCTGAAGCCGAAACTAAATCACTACTCAAGTCACAATTCCCTTAGTTATTGACGTCACATTCACCATGAATTTATTTTTATCTAAACCTCAGTTATTGATAAAATTGTTATACCTTATACTTTTGACTTTATCTACATTCTAATAACATGCAATTGTATTTATATATGCAACAAAATAGCGGGTTACTGTGTGAACAGGAAAGCTAATTTGCATATTGATATTAAAAGTTTAATTTTATTAAATATGCGCTTGGTATTATTGATTTCTAATTGTTTGTTTTTTTCTTAATGAATATGAGCAAAAAAATCGTGGATAAATCTTAAAAGAAATCCTTTAATATAAAGAAATAACAGTAATTTTATTCTTTACTTCCTAATTTAACTAAATAGTTAAATTAAGAAAATTCAACAATAAAAGGAGGGAGTGATGGAAAATGATGGAAGACTTAGTTTCAAAGTTGTTCTATTCTTCGATTATACCCCCTCTGTTTCAAATCATTTTATTTGAATCTTTATTTAGTTTCAAAAGTATTTCAAATTTAACATATTTCATTACATTAAAACTCAAATACTTGCACCCGGAGGGTGCATATATTTGCTAGTACTTATAATTGGCTTTCTTGACTCTAAAATGAAAGGAAACTTTAAATTTTTCGATAAAGAAACCCTTGTTTCTTGTGCTTTCTTTTTTTGTTTTTCTTTCCTTTTTCTCTTTTTCTTCTTTCTTTGTTCCTTCTTTCTATTCGCTTCTGTATTTTCTTTGTTCTTTCCTTCTTTATCTTTCATTCATTCATTCATTCATTTATTCTAATTCTTCTATATTTTTCTTCTATATTCATTAATTAACATTCCTTTAATTTCTTAAGGAAGTCTAGAAAGGAACAAGTCATTGTGTCCCGATTATGCATTGGCCATACAAAACTAACACACTCTTATATACTCTAACAATGACACAGGGCTTCTGATAAGGAGAAATCCCTAACAGAAACCAGACTCGAAGTCCCCAAGAAAGTCCAGACCTTAGAAGATTCCAGACCAAGATGTTAGAAGATAGAAGACAAAACCAAAGCCGGCCAGAAGAAAATACGACCAGAGATAAGAATTTAAGAAAGGGTATACAACACTTTACTCTTTCCCTTTCTATTTTATCTTTGATTCCTTTCTTTTTTCTTGTTTTTTCTTTATTCCTTCCATCCTTCTCTTTCTTTCGTTCTTTCTCCCTTTCTTTTCTTATCATTAAATAGCATTACTTTATTTCTTTTTATTTACATTTCTGTTCTAGTTTCTATTTAGATCTTAATCATTTTCTTTTTTACTCATTTTATTTTTTGTATTACTTCTTCTGTTCTTTATATTACTTATTTACAGAAAATATTTTTTATTTCATTGACACTAACCATTTTATTATTTTTTCTTTTTTTTTCTTTTGTCTTTCCTTTATTATTTTCTTTATTTTCTTTCTTCCTTTCTTTCTTTCTCTCTTTCTTTCTTTTATTCACTTGTCATTAACTAACCTACTTTATATATTTTTTAAAACTTTTTCTTTACTTTTTCATTATTTTCTTATTTCAGTCTTTTTAATATTTTACTTTTTATTTTTCTTCCTTCCTTTGTTTCATTTTTCTTTTCCATTTCTCTTATTCTCTATTTTTTGAGGGGGATATTATGTTGGAAGACCCGAAACCCCTCTATGAAGCCATCCAATAACATAACTGACGACGCCACCCTGCGCTAAGTAAGTCTGGCGTATTTCAAACAAACTTACTTTCTATGGTTTCCTTTATATTTCAATTTTTTCTCTTCTTTCCTCTTGCTTCTATCTTTTTTTTTCTTTCTTTCTTTCTTTCCTTTCTTCACTTCCAATTACCTAACATCATATTTTGTTTTTTTTATATTTAGTCTTTCATTATTTTTGTTATTATTTACTATTTTCTTTCTGTTTTATATTTTTCTTTAGTCCTAAGTTCTTTCCTTCTTTATCTTTCTTTCTTTCATTCATTCATTCATACATTCTAATTCCTCTATCTTTCTTTTCTTCTCTTCCCATTAGATATCATTACTTTATTTATTCATTTATTTATTACATTTCTCTTCTAGTTTGTATTTAGTTCTGAATTATTTTCTTTTTTATTCATTTTATTCTTTGTTTTTCTTCTTTTCTTTATATTACTTATTTACAGAAAATATGTTTATTCCATTGAAACTAACCATTTTATTCTTTTTTCTTTTTTTTTCTTTTGTCTTTCCTTTATTCTTATCTTTATTTTCTTTCTTCCATTCTTTCTTTCTATCTTTCTTTCTATCTTTCTTTCTATCTTTCTTTCATTCATTTCTCATTAACTAACGCTACTTTATATTTTTTACTTTTTCTTTAATTTTTCATTATTTTCTTATTTTATTTTTTTTAAATATTTTACTTTTTGGATTTTTTTCTCCCCTTTTTCTCATTTTTCTTTTCCATTTCTCTTATTTTCTATTTTTCTTTACTTACTGTGTTTTCCATTATTTTTCATTTTTTTCTTTTGTTCCTTCATTCATTTTGGTTCTCTCTTTTCTTACTTTCTTTCTTTCTTTCTTTCTTTCTTTCTTTCTTTCTTTCTTTCTTTCTTAACTTCCAATTACCTAACATTATTTTTTGTAGTTTTTATTTAGTCTTTCATTATTTTTGTTATTATTTAATATTTCCTTTCTGTTTTATATTTTTCTTTAGTCCTAAGTTATTTCCTTCTTTTTCTTTCTTTCTTTCTTTCATTCATTCATACATTTTAATTCCTCTAACTTTCTTTTCTTCTCTTCTCATTAAATAACATCACTTTATTTATTTCTTTTTATTTACATTTTTGTTCTAGCTTGTATTTAGTTCTTAATTATTTTCTTTTTTATTCATTTTATTTTTTGTTTTTCTTCAGTTCTTTATATTACTTATTTACAGAAAATATTTTTTATTCCATTGACACTAACCATTTCATTATTTTTTTTCTTCTGTTTCCTTTATTCTTTCCTTCATTTTCTTTCTATCTATCTTTCTTTCTTTCTATCTTTCTTTTATTTACTTCTCCTTAACTAACACTATTTTTTTTCTTTCTTACTTTTTCTTTAATTTTTCATTATTTTCTTATTTCATTATTTTTTTTTTAATATTTCACTTTTTGCTTTTTTCCTTCCTTTGTTTCATTTTTCTTTTCCATTTCTCGTATTTTATATTTTCTTTACTTTCTGGGTTTTTCTTTATATTTCACTTTTTTCTTCTGTTCCTTCATTCATTTTGATTCTTTCTTTCTTTCTTTCTTTTCTTTTCTTTTCTTTCTTTTCTTTCTTTCTTTCTTTCTTTCCTTTCTTCACTTCCAATTACCTAACTTTATTTTTTTGTAGTTTTTTCTTTCATTATTTTCTTTCATTATTTACTATTTTCCTTCTGTTTTATATTTTTTATTTAGGCCTGAGTTCTTTCCTTCCTTATCTTTCATTCATTCATTCACACATTCTAATTCCTCTATCTTTCTTTTCTTCTCTTCTCATTAGATAACATTACTTTATTTATTTATTTATTTTACATTTCTCTTCTATTTTGTATTTAGCTCATAATTATTTTCTTTTTTACTTATTTTCTTTTTTGTTTTTCTTCAGTTCTTAATATTACTTATTTACAGAAAATATTTTTATTCCATTGACGCTAACCATTTCATTATTTTTTTCTTCATTTCTTCTGTCTTTCTTTTATTCTTTTCTTTATTTTCTTTCTTCCATTCTTTCTATCTTTCTTTCTATCTTTCTATCTTTCTTTCTTTCTTTCTTTCTCTCTTTCTTTTTTCTATCTTTCTTTTATTCAATTCTCATTAACTAACACTACTTTATATATTTTTTACTTTTTCTTTGATTTTTCATTATTTTCTTATTTTATTTTTTTAAATATTTTACTTTTTGTTTTTATTTCCTTCCTTTTTCTCATTTTCCTTTTCCATTTCTTTTATTTTCTATTTTTCTTTACTTACTGTGTTTTCCATTATTTTTCACTTTTTTTCTTTTGTTCCTTCATTCATTTTGATTTTATCTTTGCTTTCTTCCTTCCTTTCTTTCTTTCTTTCTTTCATTTCTTCACTTCCAATTACCTAACATTATTTTTGTAGTTTTTATTTAGTTTTTCATTATTTTCTTTCATTATTTACTATTTTCTTTCTGTTTTATATTTTTCTTTAGACCTAAGTTCTTTCCTTCTTTATCTTTCTTTCTTTCATTCATTATTTCATTCTAATTCCTTTATCTTTCTTTTCTTCTCTTCTCATTAGATAACATTACTTTATTTATTTATTTATTTTACATTTCTCTTCTATTTTGTATTTAGCTCATAATTATTTTCTTTTTTACTTATTTTCTTTTTTGTTTTTCTTCAGTTCTTTATATTACTTATCAACAGAAAATATTTCATTCAATTGAAACTAACCATTTTATTATTCTTTTCTTTTTTTTTCTTTTCTTTCCTTTATTCTTATCTTTATTTTCTTTCTTTCCCCCATTCTTTCTTTCTTTCTATCTTTCTTTCTTTCTATCTTTCTTTCTATCTTTAGTTCTTTCGTTCTTTCTTTCTATCTTTAGTTCTTTCTTTCTATCTATCTTTCTTTCTATCTTCATTTCTTTCGTTCTTTATTTCGTTCTTTATTTCGTTCTTTCTTTCTTTCGTTCTTTCTTTCTTTCGTTCTTTCTTTCTTTCTTTCTTTTGTTCTTCTTTCGTTCTTTGTTTCGTTCTTTGTTTGTTTCGTTCTTTCTTTCTTTCTATCTTTCTTTCTTTCTTTCTTTCTTTCATTCACTTCTCCTTAACTAACGCTACTTTATACTTTTTACTTTTTCTTTACTTTTTCATTATTTTCTTATTTTAGTCTTTTTTTATATCTTACTTTTCTTTGTTCTTTTCTTTCTTCCTTTCTTTCTTTCTTTCTTACTTTCTTACTCTCTTTCTTTCTTTCTTCTTTCCTTTCTTCACTTCCAATTACCTAACATTATTTTTGTAGTTTTTATTTACTTTTTCATTATTTTCTTTATTATTTACATTTACTTTTTCTTCAGTTCTTTATATTACTTATTTACAGAAAATATTTTTATTCCATTGACACTAATAACCATTCCATTAATTCCACAGTCTTTGATTTTTCCAGAACCAACACCAATATTTATCGCAGAATGGAAAGATAAATACTACTCTCTTAAAAAGATGTTTTCTTTCCTAATCGGGCGAATAACTTTAATGATTAAAAAACAAAGAAAAATAAACAAATAAACCACAAAAACAAAAGCAACAACAAAAAAATAAAAGCCCGGATGTTCTTTACGGAATTAATATTCAAGAAATTCATTTCAAAAACCAATTAAACTGATATTTCTTCATGATAA
>CM042181.1:2106921-2159421 GCA_023376005.1 Doryteuthis pealeii | reverse complement strand
AAAATTGGTTTACTGTGATTTAATTATGGGCGCTGGATTTTAAAAAAGAAACTTATTATCTTCTAGATCAGATCTTTTAAACACGTTTTCTTGCTTTTCAATTTTAGATTTCTTGTATAAGATTGTACTCTACCTAAGGGAGATTCATTTCAACGACATTGTTGTTATTCAGAATGTTCCGATATCCATAATACAATGTTCAAAAACCGAAATTATTTCCTTAATAAGAACTATTTTCATGAGGTTTTCAGCAGTAGAGTGGCATCTATGCCACAGTCACCGAGTGCAAGATAACCTAGTGCGAAGAAGGTAGCAGATTTGTGTTTCAACTCGCATAAACATTAATATTTATGAATCTAGGGGTAACAAGGCTTTTTTATGACTTTCGTTCCTACTTTCATAACTTTTATAATTTTCTATTCTTACTAGATCAATGAATACAAATAGAGGTATATAAATATTGATAAGTTTGAATCATTAAAGTATTTAATCATTCTTGCATGGCTAAAAAGGAGGAAGCCAAATGGTTGAATGACATTAAATGAAATGGGTAGAGTTAAGAACAAATGGGCAGGGTTGAAAATAAAGCTTGATCAAGAAACACCAAGTCTTGTTGTGTTAATCAAATGTAACAAACAATGAACAACCCAACCCGAAGTAGAATCAACCCCCAACAGAGAAGTAAACCCAGCCAGAGAACATGGCGTCCAGATGAGTAGACAAAGTAAGCAGAATGTAAAGTAAAACTATCAACTATTATCATCTAATATATAATATATATATATATGTCTCTGTTTCCTCCATTATATACCCGAGTATATTAGAAGGGTATATAACACTGATATCTTATTATAATGGAGATTATGGGTTTGTCTGTCTGTAACCGAAACTATGTTACTATACAAGTCACAATTCCCTTAATTATTTACGTCAAATTCTCCATGATTTCATTCTTTTAAACCTTCAGTTATTAATAAAAATTGTTTTACATTATTAATACTGTTGATCATATCTACGTACTAATAACATGCAATTGTATATACATATACAACAAAATAGCGATTTACAGTTTGAACGAGAAGGCTAATTTGCATATTGATATTTAAAATTTTATTTTAATAAATATGTGCTTGGTATTATTGATTTTTAATTGTTTGGTTTTATCTTAAGAAGTATAAAAAAAAAATAAGATTTATCCACGAGATTTTTGTTTATTTCGTGTGCTTTCAGTACTATTCCATGGAAAGTCCCGCCCGTGATATGAAAATACAGGGGATTTAGAAATACAGGGGATTGACAATAATCTTATAGATTATGTAACAACCGAAGAAAGAGTTCAATGACATATTGTTGAATGCATGTAATCTATTATTTTACTCTTTTAACTTGTTCCAGTCACAATCTACTCTGTCTACCAATATTATTTGTACTAGCAAATATATGCACCCTCTGGGTGCAAGTATTTAAGTTTTGATATAATAAAATATCATATTAAATTAGAAAGGCTAATGAAACTGACTAAGAATGCAGATAAAAAGATCTGCAGCAGAGGGGGTATAATTGAAAAATAGAACAACTTTGAAACTAACTATTCCATCATTTTCCATTACTCCCCTCTTTCATTGGTAAATTTTCCTAATTTAACTATTTAGTTAAAATAGGAAGTAAAGGATAATATTACAGTTATTTCTTCTTGTAAATAAATTTCTTTACAGAAAATATGTCATTGAACTCTTTCTTCGGTTGTTACATAATCTATAAGATTATTGTCAATCCCCTGTATTTCTAAATCCCCTGTATTTTCATATCACGGGCGGGACTTTCCATGGAATAGTACAGAAAGCCCGCGAAATACGTGAAGTCCCGTGGGACCTGGTTGGGTCCTCAGTTTTAGTTTAGACGTCAGGCAGAGAAAATGTCCTGCCTTAACTGGAACTCACTGCATACGCGCGCTATGTTTAGTTACATGAAATGTTTAGTTAAGTAAATAAAAGCTTACGAAAATAACACGGTTTTGTGGTTGGTGAATGTCTTGGTAACAAGACTGATCTAGAAGAAGAAATGAGTTAAGTGCGACCGACCACCAAGACGAAGTCCAGACGCTAGAAGAGATGTTAGAAGAGACGCTAGAAGAACTTAAGATATCAAAGACGCTGGAATAGAAGAATTGAAGTGAGAGGTAAGGGGAGAGGTATGCAACATTTGTTACTTGTGCATAAAAATATCACACACCAGCTCAGGAAATCCACTGGAGGCTTCGCGCGATAGAGTGCGAATGATACGCGCAGTGTTCCTTGAGAGAAGCTACAAATAGACAAAGGGATTTATAAAGTTAGTGGAATTTCCCCAGCGCAGATAATAATAATAATAATAATAATAATAATAATAATAATAACAATAATAAGCACAAAATAATACCATAAGGACAAACTATATAAAAGCGAAAATTGATAAGACCCAACAAAATAGTAAATGTAGACTTTGCGGTAATAGAGATGAGACTGTTAACCATATACTATGCGAATGTAGCAAACTAGCACAACGAGAATACAAAACTAGACACGACTGGGTTGGGAAGGTGATTCACTGGGAATTATGCAAGAAATTAAATTTTGACCACACAACAAAATGGTATATGCATAAACCAGAATCTGTTCTTGAGAACGAAACGCATAAAATTCTCTGGAACTTTGAAATTAAAACGGATCACCTTATCCCAGCAAGAAGACCAGACCATTACATAATGTATTACATAAGTCATAGGTAGCTTATGAATTATGTACGTACTGCAGTTAGATATTTGAATCAGAGATTTCATTATTTTGTTTTACGTTTGTTCTTGTTGTTATGTTGGGTTTTTTTTTTGGGGGGGCTCTTTTTTTCTTTTTTTCTTTCATTTTTTTTCCGAAGAATGTGTATAGAAGTCGTTGTAGATAGAAGGACTTTTTTACACCTATTAATGTTATGTAATTCATAGGTAACTTATGAATTATGTACGTACTGTAGTTAGATATTTTGAATCAGAGTTTTATTATTGTTTTGCGTTTGTTCTTGGTCTGTTTGTTTGTTGGGGGGGGCTGTTTGTTTTTTTTTTTTTTTTGTTTGTTTTTTTTTGTTCTGAAGAAGGTGTATGGAAGCCGTTGTAGAGGGAAGGACTTTTTGACACCTATTAATGTGTTATATAATTCATAGGTAGCTTATGAATTATGTACGTACTGCAGTTAGATATTTTGAATCAGAGATTTCATTATTTTGTTTTACGTTTGTTCTGGGGGGGGGGGTTGTTGTTTTTTTTTCAGTTTTTATTTCTTCTGAATAATGTGTATCGAAGCCGTTGTAGATAGAAGGACTTTTTGACACCTATTAATGTGTTATGTAATTCATAGGTAGCTTATGAATTATGTACGTACTGTAGTTAGATATTTTGAATCAGAGTTTTATTATGTTTTGCGTTTGTTGTTCGTTTTCTTTTGTTGTTTATTTGTTGTTGTTGTTTTTTGTTTTTTTTTCATTTTTGTTTTATGGTGTATCGAAGCCGTAGTACAGAGAAAGACTTTTTTTATACCTTGTTGAGAAATTTCAGCATATAAGGTGTGTGATAGATCCCCGCTCCTACTTATAGACTAGACCAGAATCATATGATCTAACTTTTGGCCAATCACTGGCAGTACTCTTTAAAAGTCCTTCCCTCTACAACGGCTTACATACACCTTCTTCAGAACAAAAAAAAACAAAACAAAACAAAACAAAACAACCCCCCCAAACAAACAAACAAACCAAGAACAAACGCAAAACAATAATAAAACTCTGATTCAAAATATCTAACTACAGTACGTACATAATTCATAAGCTACCTATGAATTACATAACATTAATAGGTGTAAAAACATATCTTTACATACCTATTAATACTCTATGATTTATGAATTATATTGAGCACATTTTTTATTAACTACTAATGCAACAAGCTACAAGTGAAATTCGTATAAGGTGGATTCGTATAAAGATTGTTATAAATAAGAAATATTTTCGTCGCATTTACTAGAATAGGATGGTGTCTATGTCAATGTCACTGAGTGCAAGGTAACCAAGTGTGAAGAAAGCGGATTTGTTACCTGTCGATGAAAAGATTATATATCTGCGCAGGAAATCCACTGGAGGGTTCGCGCGATTCAGTGTGATTGATACGCGCAGTACTTCCCAAAGAAGACGTACAGATTTATAAATTCGATGGAGTTTCCTAAGCACATCAGCTAAACGTGTAAGGTTTGATACAAAAAGGAAATTCCGTGGTGATAAGCTGGCTGCTGCTGATACTTAACATACAAATGCTTCACATTCTCTAATCACTCTCTTTATTTCACAGAGAAACTAATGAGGAGGTAATCAAGATATACAAAGAGAGGGGGAAAGTGACAAGCAGAATGTGAGTTAGAGACAGGTCAGTTTTGGACTTAATTGCAAATTATGACTAATTAAAACCAATTAAAATGGAATTTTTTCAAACATAACTCAATCCTCGACCGCCCTGTCGTCTGGGGCGTTAGAATGCACCGACTGCACCTCTGCAGAGGGGTAAGACTCCCCCAATGGGGCCACCTGTTGGCCGTGGGTGGCGACCCGTCATGCTTAAGGATAGAGCCCAGGTGGATGAGCAGTTCATGACATGCAATACTCCACTTTGGCCCTATCTTGGCCCCCTCCGATCAATCGGGTGGTCACGTCAAGCCCTAGCACCTATATGATTTTCCCAACCCTATTGCCCTTATGGCAAGCCCCAACCCCTCTTTATCATATGGGTGCTAGAAGGCGGTGGCTGCGGGTCTACATGTCCTGGGAATGACGTTAAACTCTGATGGTGAGGTTCCAGTATTGGAGGTCTGGGGAATGTGGAGCACCCCTTCATCACCATTGCTCCCTGGTCCACTCTGACCCGGAGTGGTAGTACCTGTTAGGGTCCCATCTGTGGGTTAAATAGAAAAATGTATTTATAAAAAAATTGTATTATCCATTAAGAATTGATTTATTTCAAAACTTTATCGGCATTAAATGACCCACTGAGGTTGATATGCCGTAAAACAAAACAAACCAAACAAATCAATCCTCGAACTAAGGAATATTTCAGTATGAATTTTGTGCCATTAAACTAAATAGTAAAAAAGCCTTTAGAAAACAATCATTGATTCACTTAGCGTTAGTATAATAATAGATGAATTGAGGATACAATTCAAATAGACAAATCTTTCTTAGAATTTTTCTGAAGAAGGGGTTATTTCCTATAAGTCTAACATAATCAAAGGGGAACCACTCTTGACTGATAAATTATTTATCTATTTATAAATCTACTAGGAAAAAAGAAGAGGGGTTAGGGTTAGGGTTTAGGGTTAGTTTAATGGGGAAAATAAATAAATAATTTATCAGTCAAGAGTGGTTCCCCTTAGTTTATGTTAGACTATAGGAAATAACACCTTCTTCAGAAAAAACAAAAAACAAAAACAGGACGGGGTTAGGGTTTAGGGTTAGGGCTTAGGGTTAGTTTAATGGGAAAATAAATAAATAATTTTATCAGTCAAGAGTGGTTCCCCTTAGTTTATGTTAGACTTATAGAAAATAACACCTTCTTCAGAACAAAACAAAAAACAAAACAAGACGGGGTTAGGGTTTAGGGTTAGGGCTTAGGGTTAGTTTAATGGGAAAATAAATAATAAGTTATCAGTCAAGAGTGGTTCCCCTTAGTTTATGTTAGACTTATAGGAAATAACACCTTCTTCAGAAAAAAACAAAAAACAAAAACAGGACGGGGTTAGGGTTTAGGGTTAGGGCTTAGGGTTAGTTTAATGGGAAATAATAAATAATTTATCAGTCAAGAGTGGTTCCCCTTAGTTTATGTTAGACTTATAGGAAATAACACTTCTTCAGAAAAAAACAAAAACAAAAACAGGACGGGGTTAGGGTTTAGGGTTAGGGCTTAGGGTTAGTTTAATGGGAAAATAAATAAATAATTTTATCAGTCAAGAGTGGTTCCCCTTAGTTTATGTTAGACTTATAGGAAATAACACCTTCTTCAGAACAAAACAAAAAACAAAAACAAGACGGGGTTAGGGTTTAGGGTTAGGGGCTTAGGGTTAGTTTAATGGGGAAAATAAATAAATAATTTATCAGTCAAGAGTGGTTCCCCTTAGTTATGTTAGACTTATAGGAAATAACACCTTCTTCAGAACAAATCAAAAAACAAAAAAACAAGACGGGGTTAGGGTTTAGGGTTAGGGTTTATGGTTAGTTTAATGGGAAAATAAATGAATTATTTATCAGTCAAGAGTGGTTCCCCTTTGTTTATATAAGACTTATAGGAAATAACCGAAGATGGTTTATCGAAGCATCAAAGAAGTATTTCTCTTTACCAGGAGAGAAAGACTTTTTGGGTGCTCTATATTTTATGAATCATACTGAGCACTTTTTATATTAGCTACTAATGACACTACAGAGAAAAGTGAAGTATGTATGTTGTTATAATGGAGATTGTGTGTGTATCTGTCTGTAACCGAAACTATTTCTAGTCAAGTCACAACGCCCTTAGTTAATTACGTCACAATTCTCCAGGATTTTATTCAAACCTCAATTATTGATAAAATTGTTTGATATAATTAATACTGTTGGCCTTATTGTTATAGGTGATACACCCTATAAGACTAATGGAATGCGCCGACGGGTTACTATAAGTTACAGGGATAATTGTGGCTTGGGAGTAAGCCAATGCGAGTAAGCAAATAACTCTATTTGTCGGACGTAATTTCCACTTATCTCTATTGTATTTGTCTACTTTCTGTTAATACATTTTTCTACATTTGTTACCCGTCGTTTTGTTCTTATTTGACCCCTTAAAACCTCACAACACGTATATACATTCTAATAACATCCAATTGAACGATATTTAAAATTTGATTTTAATAAATATGTGATTAGTATTATTGATTTCTAATTGTTTGGCTGTATCTTAATGAATATAACCAAACATCTTGAGGATAAATCTTAAAAGAAACAAGAATTAACAAGAAGAAATAACTGTAATTTTTTTTTCTTTACTTCCTAATTTAACTAAATAATTAAGTTAGGAAAATTTAGCAATGAAAGACGGGAGTGATAGAAGAGCAAGTTTCAGTCGGTCTATTTTTCGATTTACAACCTTCTGTTTGAAATCTTTTTATCTGCCTTCTTATTTAATTTCATTAACCTTTCTAATTGAGCATAATATCTTATAATATAAAAACTTATATACTTACACCCGGACGGTGCATGTATTTGCTAGTTTATGTAAAGAATGTTACATTCTTAAAAAAAAAAATTAATAAAAAAAAGATTACAAAAAAGACACATAGAAAAAAATGATAAACTATATACTTATATCTCGGGCACCTCATGTGATATAATGGTTAGCAAGCTTGATTCGCAAAACCATTGTTAGAGAGTTCAATTCTCACTGGGCGTCCCATATTTCTGGCATCTAAACTAAATCCGCTCTACTTACGTATTGAGCACTTTATTTTTGTTTATAACGCTGACTTATCTGAGTAACACTTATACCAACAAATATTGAGACCAACCCAATATTTTTTACCGGTAAGCCATGCCATTTATATATATATATATATATATATATATATATATATATATATATATATAATATATATTATATATATTAAATGTAGTTCTGGTTCCAACGGGATAAAATTCAATATTTTATAAAAAAAAAAAAAAGGAAGGTCCGCAAAATGTATTTTTTAATTCTTTTTGTTTACATATGCAACACGTGTTTCAAATCTTCTGGTATCTTCTTCAGGCTTTGATTGATAATAAAATGATATATATATATATATATATATATTATATATATATATATATATATATATATATATATATATATATATAGTTGAATAAAGTGACAAATAAAAGGTTTAGCTTTTATTTATTTATTTGGGAACGAATTACAACAATGGTTTCCTGCTAAGGCATTCATCAGGTAAACGAATTTTTTTTTTAAATATATAGTTAAAAAAATATTTAGTAAATGAATGAATGGATCTCTCTTGAAATTAAAAATGAATGAAATGAGGGGCATAAATGAAAATTTCCAGGGACCCTCTCAAAAGTATTAAAACACTTTTTGAGAGTGGTCCCTGATAGAAGTTTTCTCATCTATTATTACTCCATTGAAGTTAATATAATTATAATATATATAATATATATATATATATATATATATATATATATATTATTAATTATATATTATTATATATATAATATATATAATATAATACAATAAGATAAATATATAAAGTCTTTACATATTTATCTATTAGGTGACAAACGAACATCACAACCATATTGGTTTCATGCGATGCAATCATCAGGTGAAGATGTTTCAAATATATTTATATATTTATCTTATTATGATTATATAACAGCTCTATTTATTATTGAAGACTCTAGCAATAATATACTATTTGTACACCATTCCAGCTAAGTGACAAGAGTGACGCATCTCCACACCACACACACACACACACTATATATATAGTAATATATTATAGATATATATATAATATAGTCATTTCACAGACCGTGTTTTCTACTTATCAAGTTTCTTTAAATGTTGTTAGACTTGTAAGCTACCTACAGCGGGGACTGAAATCCCGGATCGGTTCAGTGTCCGTCGACACTTACCGCAGGCTTGCTCATCACTACAGAATGCCAAAGGGAATTGTTAACTGTTTTAATACCACATCGCTTTGTTGTAAAGGCGTCATAGAGTGCTTCTATCTTATAAGAGAGCGTCTGCGTTTCGCTTTAGTTGCCAGTCGTCCATCGAATCCCCCAAAGTGCTTCAACCCAGAGGATGGGACATACACTCTGTTATTTGGAGTGGCCTGTCCTCGGAGCATTTCCCCAAGGTAGGCGCCTTTGCATCGGCCCGTTTAAACTGGGATCTGCCAATAGCGAGGCGCGTACCTTCGGAGAAATACTCCAGACTTTAGTTTACTTGTTCAAACCAGGTGTTACGCAAAATAACATTTCCACTTTCTGTTTTTGGGGTTTGCCGTTTTCTCATTAAGGAACGCTCGATTCCTGCGAGGCTCTTCACTTTCCTCTCCACAGAAAAGGTCAGGGAAGTTACCGGTTCCCTCTTCTCGTGTCCATTTTCGGATGCTGTACATTTTTACGTTGCGATGTGCTACAGCTCCATTTTTGTTGCAGTCTCCATTATAGGGCTGAACTAAGACACCAATTGCCTCTTCTGTTTTTTATGTAGACTAACAACAGATACTTAGTTCACTTAAATCTACGATAAATGTTCACTTCCTATGTATGACAAGTTCTCCTATTATATNAAAACGTCTATCTTTGGCGAGGTTCCAATTTTGGAGCTCTGCAGGGAATGTGGAGTACCTCTCTCATCACCATTACTCTAGTGTCAACACTGACCTGGAGTGGTGTACCTGTTAGGTTCTCCCTATGGATTAAATAGAAAAAAAATCAGTTGTAGAAAACTGTGTTAAGAATATTGAGTACATAAAAATTTAGTAAACAAACGTCTTCAGCGTAACCAACAGGGGTTTGAAATGGCCCGTAAAATCTAATCAACATCAACAACGAATAAAAACAAAATATCTTCGGGCATAAAACTAACCCAACGAGTGCCTGGAAAATGCCGTAAAATCAAACCCACTTAACAAGAATGGATAAAACAAAACGTATTTGGCATAATAACCAATTAAGGCGTTGAAAAACCGTATAAATCCATTCAACCATCAAGAATGAAATAAAGCAAAACGTCTTCGTACAAAAATGGCCAGCAAGTGGTTTTAAACGCCGTAAAAAAGTAACCCAAACCACTGAACAAGAAATGAATAGAAAAATATATTCGAGCATAAATAACCCAACAAGATGCTGAATGCCGTAAAAATTAAATCAACCAGCAGAAATGAATAAAACAAAATGTTCGGCATTAAAATAGAGCCAAATCAAGTGTGGGAATGCCATAAAATTCAATCAACAATCATAAGGTTCTTCGTATAACAAAGAAGCACGACAGAGGGATGAAATGTTTAAAAAACCAACCAACCACCAAACAACCAACCAAACAAAAGAATGAAAAACAAAATTCATCGGCAATAAATACCCCATACATGGTTGACACCCCGTAAAATGGCAACCAATAACAGATTTAAATTGACGTATATATTCGTGACAAAATCCGTGTCCTTTGGAGCTGAAGAGTTTATAGCGTCAAGGAAAATAACAGTTGCTGTATACTATTAAATAATTAAGTAGAATTTTCACAATCGACCAATTAATATACCCAACATGGTTTGAATGCCGTAAAATGCAACCAATTAACCAGCATTTAAATGCGTTATATATTACATGCACTTAAATCTCGTGTACCTTGGGACAGAAGAAGCTTATATCGTACATAGAAATAACAGTTCTGTTATACGATTATAATAATCAGTAGTAATTTTTCACAATTCGCAGATAAATGACCCAATCATGGTTTGTGTTGCTGCGTAAAATGCAACCAAATTTAAAGGTCAGATTCCAGTTCTGGAGGCTTTGGGGGATGTGGCGAACCCCTTTATCACATTTCTTCTAGTCCACTCTGACCCGGGTAGTGGTAGTTACTGTTAGGGTCACACTCTTGGGTTGATTTAGAAAACATAGTTATAAACAAAATTTATTAATCCAATAAGAATGCATTTATTTGCAACTTTGTCGGCATTAAATACCCACCAAGGTTGATATGCCGTAAAACAAAACAAACAAACAAACAAACCAACATCTAATCCATATATATTTCGTCCACTTAAAATCTGTGTCACCTTGAGCGAAGAGCTTTAGGTCTATCATAGGAAAATAACAGTTTCGTATACCATAGATAATTTTCAGAGAACTTACAGCGGTTTTTATATGTCAGTGTTTGATTTTTTTATGTGATAGAAGAGCTTATAGCGTCACATAGGAAAATATACAGTTCTATACCATATAATATTCAGTAGAACTTAGACGGTTTTTAATTTGCATTGATTTTTTATTGGGATAATAACGATGATAACTCATGATAAGTTCATAGGATTTTTCTTTTTTTTTTTGGAGCGACGCGAATACAGGATTGGCTCGAATTTCGATAGATGTATTGTTTTGTTATTGGGGAAGATTTTGTTGTTGCTTTTATTCATTGTTTATTTGTAAAATTTTTGCCTTTTTGTGGAACAAGAATGTCCCATTAATATACCATTTAGTTTTTTGGTTTCTAATTTTCTATAGCCAGACGCGATATGTAATGCATTTTACCATATTTTTCTTCGACAGTTAAATTAGATATTCCACACAAACGCCGAGACAGGCAGAGATAAGACATAGAAAGACAGACAAACAGACACCACACACACACACAACACACAGCACCACACACACACGACACACACACAGCACAACAATGTATGGGTATAGGTAGCTAGAATTTGCAGATCATTGATTAGTGAGTTCGTTCTCATTTGGCGTTCCTTACCCCTGGCCTGGTGCCACGATCGAACTATGCGTAGAAATAATTATATGTATATAAGAAGTATTTAGTAGAGTGTTCTGAAGGCCGAATACAGATGCGTAGTAAATGAAATGACAAAAGTAGATGTATTTATGTTGGTGCTTTATGATGTTTCCGAATGAGTAAGACGTTGATCATCAGAGTTTATTTCAGAAATGGACTGGTGCTTATGTTTTTATTTGTGTGTGTGTTATAATCTCTATCTATTACCTACTCACATTCTACTCTTCTGTTTTTTCCTCTCTTTCTTTTTCCTCCTTTTATGAAATGGAAAGGCGAATAACTGTAATTTCTTGTATGTTTCTCTCTTTTTTTTGTTAAGTTTGTGGAGAATCATATGATTCTATATCGGCGTCCATCGGTGGAAAATGTTGCTAAATGTGTCTATGTTGATGTTATATATTATATTAATATATATTATTAATATAATGCTGGGTATATACATGCGCACACAGACTTATGTTATATATATATGTAAAAATCATATATAGGTATTTATATATATATATATAGATATATATATATATAATATATATATATTAGAACCTATGTATATATATATCGATAATATAGGATATAGTGTGAACACACACACACTTATATTATTAATATATATATATATATAGTATATATAGTGAGACATATTATAATACAACATATATATATATCCGTGCATATATATTATATATATATATATAATAATATTAATGTGTAGTAATATACATGCGCACACACACTACATATATATATACTTGTTACAAACACACACACACACATATATATATATACCTGTACATATATGTATAAAACATATATATATTATATATATATAGCTGTAAATAATATACATATATATCTATACATTACTATATATATACCTAGTTATGAATATACGTATATATATATATATTATACATACATTCATATAATATACTAGTTATATGTAACATGTATATATACATACATACATATATATAGTATACCTAGTTATATATTATAGTATATACAATCTATATACTAGATATTAATATATATAATACATACAAATATATATACCTAGTTATATTAATGTATTGATAATATATAATAAATACTATATATACATACATACAATATATATCCTAGTTATCATATATATATCTATTATGAGTATTATATATAATAATCATTATATATAGCATATACATATGTTACTAGTAGTATATATACATTATTAGGCGATGTATTGGATGAGTGTGCATAGTAGTGGTATATGTATATTATATTACAATTCTTATATCAGTGTATATATATACTAGTATATACATACATGTATATATATATACATACATATATATATACCTAGTTATATATACGATTATATATATAATAGCATATCATACCATTATTATTAATACCGTGTAGGTGTGTATGATCTATTACATATTTAGTGTATACATTATAGTAACTATATTATGTATATTAAATACTTATTAGATGTATCTGGTGGGGTATTTGTTGTTATACGTAGGTGGGTGTATTGTGGAGTGTGATCTATTATCCTGTATATTGGTTTATCTTTGTTAGTATTTTGTATATGTATATTGACTACCTGAGCTGTAGCTTGACACATAGTTAATTGTGGTAGTATGTTGGTATGTTAGTAATTAGTTAGTTGTGGAGTATGAGTATTGTATTGATGGTTGGGGTATGTGATCTGAGTATATATTATAGTTATAGTATATATATCTCTTCTAGGCTGCATTTCTATTTCTTATATAAAAAAACGCTATAATTTTCTCTCTGTTCGAAATCATTTTTCAGACGTAAACTACCTTTTGTTTCTTCGATTTCTAAATTTTCGCCGAGAGTTGAAACGTTTGATTTCCTCTTATTTCAAAATGGCGTCGCTGGTGTCTGCGCCAGTGAAATCCGCTTTTATATACAGCCATTTTCCAAAGGTTATCGTCCCGACGCTCATGTTGCGAGGTTTTGATGGTCTGATATCATTGCTATATATCTTCTCCCTTTCCGCGCCATTTTCTCCGCTTCCTCTAATTTTTCCGCGCTTCGGTTTTCGGGGAATTCTTTTTTCGAACCACTATTTAATTATGTTCGTTGGTCGAGCCGGAGATCCATATTTATCCATGAAGAAATATCTAGTTATATTGGTTTTTGTAATATGAAGTTCTATGCTGAAGTTTTGTAATTTTCAGTAAAGAGATCCGGCTTTTAATTTTGTTGTTGCTTTTGTTTTTGTCGGTTTTATTTGTTTATTTTTTCGTGTTTTAATCATTTAAGGAGTTTATACGCCGTCGAATTATGGAAGACGAAAACATGCTGCTTTGGAGGATGTAGTAGTTTGTATCTTTCCATTTCTGCGTGAAGTAGTGTATTGGTGTGTGGGTTTCTTGGAAAAATCAAAGACTGTGGAATTAATGGAATGGGTTCTATTAGTGTCAATAGGAATAAAAATGATTTTTGCTGTAAATAAGTTAATTAAAGAACTGAATGGAAAAAGTAATGGATATATAAGTAAATAATGAAAAAGTAAATAAAAAATATCAAAAATAATGTTATGGTATATTGTAAGTGAAGAAAGGATAAGAAGAGATAAGAAAGAAGAAGATGAAGAAGTAGTAAGAAAGAAAGAAAAAGGAAAGGAAGAAAGAGAACAAAGAAAAGTATAGATATAAAAAAAGACTAAAAATAAGAAAATAATGAAAAGTAAGAAAGTAAAAAGTATAAAGTAGCGTTTAGTTAGGAAAGGAATGAAAAGAAAGAAATGATAGAAGAGAAGAAAGATTTAGAAAGAAGAGAACGAAACAAAACAAAGAACGAAACAAAGAACGAAGAAGAACAAAGAAAGGAATAAGAAAGAATTGTTAAGAACGAAAGAAAGAAAGAACGAAAGAAGAAAGAACGAAATAAAGAACGAAATAAAGAAACGAAAGAAATGAATGGTAGAAAGAAAAGATAGAGAAAGAAGAACTAAAGATAGAAAGAAGAACAAGAACTAAAGATAGAAAGAAAAGATAGAAGATAGAAGATTAGAGAAGAAGAAAGAATGGGGGAAGAAAGAAAATAAGATAAGATAAAGAAAGAAAAGAAAAAAAGAAAAGAATAATAAAATGAGTATAGTTTCAAATTGAATGAAATATTTCTGTTGGATAGTATATTAAAGAACTGAAGAAAAAACAAAAAGAAAATAAGTAAAAAGAAATAATTATTGAGCTAAATCAAAATAGAAAGAGAAATGTAAAATAAAATACATAAATAAATAAGTAAGTTATCTAATGAGAAGAGAAGAAAAAAGATTAAAGGAATTAGGATGAATAATGAAATGAAAGAAAAGGAAGATAAAGAAGAGAAGAACTTAGGTTCTAAGAAAATATAAACAGAAAGAAAATTAGTAATAATGAAAGAAATAATGAAAAACTAAATTAAAAACTTACAAAAATAATGTTAGGTAATTGGAAGTGAAGAGAAATGAAAGAAAGAAAGAAGAAAGGAAGGAAGAAAGCAAAGATAAAATCAAAATGATGAGGAACAAAGAAAAAAAAGTGAAAAATAATGGAAAACACAGTAAGGAAAGAAAAATAGAAATAAAAGAATGGGGGAAAGGAAATGAGCAAAAGGAAGGAAATAAACAAAAAAGTAAAATATTTAAAATAAAAAATAAGAAAATAATGAAAAAATCAAGAAAAAAGTAAAAAATATATAAAGTAGTGTTAGTTAATGAGAATGAAAAAAGAAAGATTAGAAAAAGAAAGAGGAGAAAGAAAGAAAGAAAGAAAGAAAGAAAGATAGAAAGAAAGATAGAAAGAAATGGTAAGAAAGAAATAAAGAAAGAAAAGAAAGACAGAAGAAATGAAGAAAAAAATAATGAAATGGTTAGCGTCAATGGATAAAATATTTCTGTAAATAAGTTAATTAAGAACTGAAGAAAAACAAAAAAAGAAAATAAGTAAAAAAGAAATAGATTATGAGCAAATGACATAAAATAGAAGAGAAATGTAAAATAAATAAATAAATAAAGTAATGTTATCTAATAGAAGAGAGAAGAAAGAAAGATAGAGGGAATATTAGAATGTGTGAATGAATGAATGAAAGATAAGGAAGGAAAGAATCAGGCAAATAAAATAAAAATAAAAACAGAAGGAAAAATAGTAAAGTATGAAAGAGAAAATAATGAAAGAAAAAACTACAAAAAAATAAAGGTTAGGTAATGGAAGGAAGAAAGGAAGAAAGAAAGAAAGAAAGAAAAAAAGAAAAGAAAGAAAAGAAAAAGAAATGAAAGAATCAAAAATGAATGAAGGAACAGAAGAAAAAAGTGAAATATAAAGAAAACCCAGAAAAGTAAGAAAATATAAAATACGAAAACTGGAAAAAGAAAAATGAAAACAAAAGGAGGGAAAAGCAAAAAGTGAAATATTAAAAAAATAATAGAATAAGAAAATAATGAAAAGTTTAAAGAAAAGTAAGAAAGAAAAAAAATAGTGTTAGTTAAGGAGAAGTAAAAAAAGAAAAGATAGAAATGAAAAGAAAGTTATAGATAGAAGAAAATGAAGGAAAGAATAAGGTAAACAGAGAAAAAAATAATGAAATGGTTAGTGCAATGAATAAATATTTTCGTGTAAATAGAACTATTAAAGAACTGAAGAAAACAAAATATAAAAATGAATAAAAAAGAAATAATTAAGAACTAAATACAAGCTAGAAAAATGTAAATAAAAAGAAATTAATAAAGTGATGTTATTTAATGAAGAAGAAAGAAAAGAAAGTTAGAAGGAATTAAAATGTATGAAATGAATGGGAAAGAAGAAAGAAAGAAAAAGAAGGAAATAACTTAGGACTAAGAAAATATATAAACGGAAAGGAATATATTAATAATAACAAAAAAATGAAAGACTAAAATAAAAAACAAAATAATGTTATGGTAATTGGAAGTTAAGAAAGAAGAGAAAAGAAAGAAGAAAGAAAGAAGAAGAAAGAAGAAGAAAAGAGTAGAGGAGAACCAAAATGGAATGAAGGGAAACAAAAGAAAAAAAATGAAATAATGGGAAACCACAGTAAGTTAAAGAAAAGAAAATAGAGTAAGAAATGAAAAGTGAAAAATTAGAAAAAGGGGAGAAAAAAATCCAAAAGTAAATATTTAAAAAAAATAAAATAAGGAAAAATATGAAAAATAAAAGAAAAAGTAAAATATAAAGATAGCGGTTAGATTTTAATGAGAAATGAATGAAAGAAAGATTAGAAAGAAAGATAGAAAGAAAGATTAGAAAGAAAGAATGGAAGAAAGAAAATAAAGATAAGAATAAAGGAAAGGACAAAAGAAAAAAAAGAAAAAAGAATAAAATGGTTAGTTTCAATGAATAAACATATTTTCTGTAAAAGAAGTAATATAAGAAAAGAAGAAAACAAAGAATTAAAATGAATAAAAGAAATAATTCAGAACTAAATACAAACTAGAGGAGGAAATGTAATAATAAATGAATAAATTAAAGTAATGATATCTAATGGAAGAGAAGAAAAGAAAGATAGAGGAATTAGAATGTTATGAATGAATTGAAGAAGAAGAAAGATAATATGAATGCGATAAGAGACTTTAGACTAAAGATATAAATATTAAACAGAAAGAAAAGTAAAAATAACAAAAATAATGAATAGACTTAAATATAAGAAACAAATATGATGTTAGGTAATTGGAAGTGAAGAAAGGAAAGAAAGAAAGAAAGAGAAAAAAAATGGATAGAAGGTCAAGAGAAAGAAGATGAAAAATGAAATTATAAAGGGAAACTATAGAAATGGAGTAAGTTTGTTTGAAGATTACGTCGCGACTTACGTTAGCGCAGGTGGTTTGGGGGTGGCGTTCTTGGTCAGTATATGTGTATGGTTTGGTATTGGCTTCATAGAGGGGGTTTTAGGGTTCTGGTCTCATACATAAATCTGCCTCTTCAAATAAATAGAGAATAAGAGAGTAATTGGGAAAGAAAAATGAAACAAATGTGAAGGGAAGAAAAATTAAAAGTAAAAATATTAAAAGACGGAAATAAGAAAATAATGAAAAAGTAAGAAAAGTTTTTATAAAATATAAAAGTAGTTAGTTATGACAAGTGAATTAAAGAAAGAAAGAGAGAAAGAAAGAAAGGAAGAAGAAAATAAAGAAATTAATAATAGGAAAAGACAAAAGAAAAAAAGTAAAGAAAAAATTAATAAAATGGTTATGTCAATTGAAATAAATAATATTTTCTGCTTAAGATAAGTAATTAAAGAACAGAAGAGTAATACTAAAAAAATAAAATGAGTTAAAAGAAAATGATTAAGATCAAATAGAAACTAGAACAAGAAATGTAATTAAAAGGAAATAAGTAATTGCTATTTAATGATAAGAAAAGAAAGGGAGAAAGAACAAAGAAGAGAAGGATGGAAGAATAAAGAAAAAACAAGAAAAAGAAGGTAATCAAAGGATAAAATAGAAAGGGAAAGAGTAAAGTGTTGTATACCTTTCTTAAATTCTTTTATCTCTGGTCGTATTTTCTTCTGGCCGGCTATGTTTTGTTCTTCTATCTTCTAACATCTTGGGTCTGGAATCTTCTAAGGTCTGGACTTTCTTGGGGATGCGAGTCTGGTTTCTGTAGGATTTTCCTTATCGAAGCCCTGGTGTCATTGTTAGTAGTTAGTATATAGAGTGTGGTTAGTTTGGTGATGGCCAATGCTGATCGTGGAGGCACTCAATTGGACTGTTGTTCCTTTCTTAGATTTTCTCTTTAGGATAATTAAGAGAATGTTATTTAATGGAATATAGAAGATAAATATATGTAGTATGAGTAATAATATGTATGATATGTATGATTAATGAATTGAAGATTAAGAAGGAAGAACAAAGAAAATACAGAAGCGAAGAGAAAGAAACAAAGAAAGAAGAAAAAGAGAAAAAGGTGAAGAAAAACAAAAAAAGAAAGCACAAGAAACAAGGGTTTCTTTATCGAAAAATTTAATAGTTTCCTTTCATTTAGAGTCAAGAAAGCCAATTATAAGTGACTAGCAAATATATGCACCCTCCGGGTGCAAGGATTTGAGTTTAAATGTATTGAAATATGTTAAATTTGAAATACTTTTGAACTAAATGAAAGATTAAATGAAATGATTTTTGAAACAGAGGGGGTATAATCGGAAGAATAGACAACTTTGGAAACTAAGTCTTCCATCATTTTCCATCACTCGCCTCCTTTTATTGTTGATTTTCTTAATTTAACATTTAGTTAAATTTAGGAAGTAAAGGAATAATAATGTTACTGTTGATTTCTTATATTTAAAAGGATTTCTTTAAGACTTTATCCGACGATTTTTTGCTGCATATGCATTTAAGAAAAAACAACCAATAGAATCTATAATAAGCTCCAAGCGGCCGAAGTTACAAAATATACTTTAATATCATATGCAAATTAGCTTTCCTGTTAACAGTAAACCCCTTATTTTTGTTGCATATATTAAATAAATTGCATGTGTATGTAGAATGTAGTATTAAGTCAAGTATGTAGGTTATAACAATTTTATCAATAACTGAGGTTTAGATAAAAATAAATTCGATGGTGAATGTGGTACGTCAATAGACTAAGGGAATTGTGACTTGATAGTTAGTGATTTAGTTTCGTTCAGGACAGACAAAACACATGATCTCCATTAATTAATAAGATCAGAAAATCTTACAGTAAAAAAGTGTGAAAAAATCATTTTTTGATAAGAAAAAGAAGATCATTTTGATTATTAGACTGAGAAAGTACCTACACGGTTCCTTACTTTAATTCAAATATTTTCTTCAATTCGAGACGCACGGAACTCTGAAAACATTGTTAATTTGAAATACAAGTTTTATGTTTAATTTTGTTAAACGTATTTTCGATATCAAAACAGCTATTAGGATATTTGAAGATTGAATTATCACGTATCCCAGATTACGTTATGTTATGTAACTTGAATAACTTTGTTGTTTTTCCAATTTCCAACGCCTTCCTAATCATACGAAAAATCCTTTTCGTTTTTAGATTGTTAATAACTTGGATCAATTTACCTTGTCTTTTTCTCTAATGTTTGAGATGAGGCTTTGATTGATTAGTATTATCATGAGTGATTCGGACTATTGTTCCTCATCTTCGTTGGGTATCTGCACGGTTATTTCTTCTGAATTTTTTAAGATGAGGACTTGATTATTTTTGGATTCTTATTATTGGGCTATTGTCCCTCTTTATTGTTATCTCACTTATTTCTCTTGACTGTTTGGAGAATGAGGTTGATGATTAGTTATTATCTGCATTATTCGGAACTATTTCCTTCATCTTTTATTTGTTATATAAATATTCTCTCCCTGCTCTGTTGACTGAGGCTTGATGATTTAGTAGTATCTGTAGGTTATTCGGACTGATTGTCGCCTTCTGTTCGTGTTATTCGGACTATTATTCTCTGTAATTTTTGAGAGTGAGCTTGATGATGTTATGTATTTATCTGTAGTTTATTCGGACTATTGTCTCATCTTTCGTTTGGTTATTTCGGTACTATTCTGGTTCTGCTGTATGTTGAGATGAGCTTGATGTATTAGTTATGTATCTGCGTTGATCGGACTATTGTCCTCAATCTTTATTGTTATCGACACATATTTCTGAATGTTTGAATAGGACTATGATGTTAGTATTATCTGAGTTATTCGACTATTGTCTTCATCTTTGATTTATGTTATTCTACATATTTCTCTAATGTATTGAGATGAGGCTTGTATGATTTGTATTATCTGGCATTATTGGATTATTGTTCCTCATCTTATTTGTTATTCTACACTATTTCTCTGACATGTTTGAGATGAGCTTGTGTGATTGTTGGTATTATTTTTGGTATTATCGTGGATCTGATTTGTACTCGATCTTCGTTGTTATCTTTACACTGATTTCGTCTGGAATGTTGTAGTTGTATGAGGCTTGATGATTAGTGATATGCTGAGTTTCTCGGACTATGTATCGATCTTTATGGTTATTTGTACATTTGTTTCTATTTTTAATCGTTTTAGAATTTTGATTGATTTTTATTATTTAGGATACAAACTCGCTGACATGAATTTTTACCCACCCTCAGGGTAATATCGTTCAGAAATCTATTTTTACATCGCCCGGAGGAGTGTTTTTTTTAATTTTGTTCTAGTTCTGCTAATGTCCATTTGTGTGGTTTGTCTTCTTTATTCTCGAAATAATTTGCGAACCACCGACGAGAATTAAGAGTCCCTGCGAACCCGTAATTCCTTTTACAGCGCTTTTGGAGCCAGGGTATTAAAAAGAAAATATGAAAGCGATTCGTTAGCCTTACATTTTAACTATATGCCGCCCTAAAAATCATTAATTATTAATATTTAATTTGTTCAAAATTAGGTATGACTTAAATTAGCAATAGCCCCAAAAATTGTCGGCTAAAGCCATATAAAAATAAGACACATTTTGTTGTTTACTTAACCTCAGTTAGAGGAATAATGCTAACATGCCGTGTTGCATTTTAGACCAGGGGTTTCCAAAATTATTTGGATTTTATTATTGGTTTTGGATTTTCTGTTTGCTACGGAAGCCTAACATGAATAGTTATATCTTTTTGCTTTATTCTGATTGTCATTTATGAATATTTTAATGTGTTTTAAAATGACATATTGATCTCTGTTCTATGGTGATTCTATGTTTTGACTTCTAGTTCTGAAGTAGAATTCTGCCATTGTACAATTATTCTGTATTACAATTCCTTTTTCTTTCTTGAATTCTTCATCTTCGTTAGCTTTTCAAACTTTATTTTCCCACTTTTTCTTCTTCTTCTTCCTGCCATTTTCTTCTTTTTCCTACGCTCTTCTTTTTTGTTCCTCTTCACACTTTATTTCTCTTTAATTTTTTCTTCTTCTTAGTTTTCTTCGTGCAATATTCCTTCCTTAAAATTATCATTCAATCCTTTTAGTTTTCACATCAGCGTTAGGTGATGGTATTTCACTGGAGTCAACTGAGTATTCTGAGTATCTAGCCGTTTGCAGAGTGCAGTAGTCGGGACTGTCTCAATTTTCTTCTTCTTCTTTTCTTTCTTCTTCTTTCTTCTTTCTTCTGTGCCTTTAACCTTCTTCTTCTTCTTCTTCTTCATTCTTCTTTTTTTCTTCTTTTCTTCTATTTTTGCATTTCTTCTGCTTTCTCTTCTTCTTCTTTCTTCTATTTTTTGCATTCTCTTCTCTTCTTCTCTTTCGGTTCTTTCTATTTGCATTCTTCTCTCTTCTTGTTTCTTATTTGCATTCTTTTTTCTTCTTCTTCTCTTCTTTTTTTTGCTTCTATTTTGATTCTTCTCTTCTTCTTTCTTCTTCTTCTTCTTTTGCCTTTACTTTTTCTCTTCTCTGGCTTCTTTCTTCTTCTTCTTTTCTTCTTCTTCTTCTTGCCTTTACCTTCTCTTTTCTTTCTTTTCTTCTTCTTCTTCTTCTTGCCTTTACCTTCTTCTTCGTCTTCTTCTCTTCTTCTTTCTTTCTTCTCTTTTTTCTCTTTTTCTTCTATTTTTGGCATTCTTCTTCTTCTTCTTTTCTTCTATTTTTGCATTTTCTTCTTCTCTTTTTCTATTTTTGATTCTTCTTCTTCTTCTTCTTCTTCTTCTTCGTTCTTTTTCTTTCTATTTTTGCATCTTCTTCTTCTTTCTCTTTTTTTGCTTTTCTTCTTCTTCTTCTTCTGTCTTCTTCTTCTTTTGCCTTTGCTTTCTTCTCTTCTTCTTCTTCTTCTTCTTCTTCTTCTTCTTCTTTTGCCTTTGCTTTTCTTCTTCTTCTTCTTCTCTTCTCTTCTTCTTTTCTTCTTCTTATTCTTCTTCTATTGCCTTTCATCTTCTATCTTATTCTTCTTCTTCTTCTTCTTTCTTCTTCTTTCTTCTTTCTTCTTGCCCCTTTTTGCTTATTCTCACGTTTGATTATAGTGTCTATTGATTGATTTTTTCTTCTTTTTTCTGTTCGTTCCTCTTACTTTCCCCCTTTTTTTCCCGCACTCCCGTCTACATCCCTCACCCCCCTTCTTTCTGTTCATAGATGATCATTGGTCAATTCGCCATTCTCTTCCATTCTTCTTGATCTATACTGATGCCTCTATCTCCTTCACAGGGAGTTTTTCTTTTTCTTCTTTCTTCTCTTGCTTTCCTTTTTTCTTCTTTCTTTCTTTCTTTCTTTCTGTCTTTGTTCCTCAAATTTTTTTTTTTTCTCTTTCTTTCTCCTTCTTCTTTCTCTTACTGTCTTTCTTCTTTCTTTATCTTTCTATTTTTTCTTTCTTCTGTATCTTTCTCCTTTATTATCCTTTCTTCTTCTTTCTTTTCAATTCTTACAATTGCCCTTGTCTGAACATGTTATCTTCTTCCTCTGGCCTTCTTTTTTCTTCTTCTTTTTTCTCCTGCTTCCTGCTTCATTCTTTCCTTCGATTCATACTTCTTTTCTTTTTTCTTTTTCTAAAATCTTCTCTCTTTTTTTCTTTTCCTTCTTTCGCGTCCTTCTTTCTTCTTCCTCTTTTTCTTCCTTCTTTCTTTTTCTTCTGTCTTCCTTCTTCTTCTTTCTTTCTTCTTCCTTTTTTTCTTTCGTTGCTACTTTCTTCTTTGTCTTCCTTTCTACTTCTACTTCCTTTCTTTTTTTCTTCGTTTCTTTTTTCTTCTTTTGTTTTCTTTCATCTTCCTTCTTTCTTCTTCTTCTTTCTTCTTCTTTCTTCTTTCTTCTTCTTTTCGTTTCTTCTTTCTTTCTTCTTCTTTTCTTCTTCTGACTTCTTTTCTTCCTGCTTTCGTTCTTCTTTCTTCTTCTTCTTCTTCTTTCTTCTTTCTTCTTGCTTCTTTTCTTTTCTTCGTCTTCTCTTTCTTCTTTGTTCTCTTTTCCTTACATTCTTTCTTCTTTCTCTTTCTTCTTCTTCTTCTTCTTCTTCTTCTTCTTCTTCTTCTTCTTCTTCTTCTTCTTCTATCTTCTTTTCTTTCCTAATGTCTTTCTCTTCTTCTCGTCTTCTTCTTCTTCTTTCTCTTCTTCTTTCTTCTTCTTCTTCTTCTTCTTCTTCTTTATCTTTATCTTTCTTTTCTTTCTTCACATTCTATTCTTCTTTCATCTTTCTTTCTTTTATTTTCTTTCTTTTTCTTTTATCTGCGTTTTCCCATTATTTCTTCATCCATTTTCAATTCTACCAAATGCCCTGTCTGAAACCATCTCTTAATTCCTCAGAGCTTATTATTAAAGATCATTATTCAAGATTATTATTAAGATTATTATTTAAAGATTTTAATTCCATTTACAACAATTTTAACAATGCTCTTCGTTTATTTCTCATCGCATTAATAGTTGAAAAGTCACTCTGGATCATTTTTGTGAGTAGAGAAAAATAAATTATCTCTCCATTTTTAATTAAGATTCAATTCTAAAATCTGGAAGAGGGGGTGGTGGAATGTCAATTGACGCACTGATCATAACCAAGGGATTCTAGAGTTGGTTGATTAGATTTTACGGCATGTCAATTCTTGTTGGGTCATTTTATACCGAAGATATTATTGTTTCATTCATTATATCAAAATTGGTAAATGTGTTAAACAATTTTTTCTTGATAATTTTTCTGAGTTCACTAGTGAGCATCTTGGTTAATCAAATTTTTTAAACTTTCTCTCTGAAATAAAACCTCTTATCTGTAAATCTTGCAATATGCATATGCATTATATTTATTATATTAAGTATGATAATTGTAATCATATGATCTTGTATGGACCAGACCAACTCGGCTCATAATTACCATCTGTGACACCGGCACTGGACAGTATGTTTCGACCTCCTTTTGTCTCATCGCAGAATGCATCCACCAATCCTCCGCCACTCAGGGATTGAACAGTGGACCATGCAGATGAAGAGTGAGACTCTACACATGGTCCACCAGCCCTGCTACAAACGTGGAGAATGCCAAGATCATAGTAGGCAGATGATATATATATATAATATTTAAATATATTATAATTTTATTTAATTATTTTTTATATTATATATCTTATATATATAATATATAATTATATTATTGTTATTATTTTAGTATATTATAGATATATTATCTTTCTTTAATGAATTATTTTAATTCGTGTGTAGTTACCCTTTGATTGATCTTGTAGGTTTTTCTGCCATAAACTTTTATAGATGTTCCGCGTCTACGATGTTTGAGCACTTTTATATTCTATATGAACCCAACTTATCGGTTTATTATTATTCGACGGATTGAATTTGTTCACTACTTTGATATGTATTCCCCAGTAAGTCACACTCTTTTTCCTATATATATATAATATATTATATATATATATATATATAATATATATATATATATATATGTTTTATAAAGTATTTTTAAAATGGAATTTCTTGAAAAATTGCTACGGCAAAGAAACTGCAGTTGGAATATTTTATAATATTCCGCTTTTAAAAACGGATATTTAGCTCTTTTTATTGAAGCACTTTTTAAATCGATTTTTTATTTAATCCAGAAAGTAAATTGTTTGCTCGGGATTAGCAAAAAATCCGATAAGTATATATATATATATATATATAATATATATATATTATATAATTATATTACTTTGATGTGTGTACAAGGTTTCTTCTGTACTCATAGGGTCATTCTGAGGCGTGGTCCTATTCTCTACCAGTAGTTGTTGTGAGTTTTCAGCGTTCCGTTTTTTATTGAGAGCTCAATGTTTAATTTATTAGTTAAACAGAGCAAAGTATATTTGTGAATAAAAAGGCCTTAAAACCATGGTATGGTGTGGTTATGACCATTTTTTTTTCCAATTTCACGAATATATATAATATATATATTATATATATATATAAATATATATATATTACAGAAGAGAGAGAGAGAGAGATGAGGAAGAGAGAGAAGAGGAGGAGAAAGATCTGAGAAGACTGGACTGAAGAGCAGTGTTCGATTGTACGGCAGTTATCGTGAGGAGAGGATGTTTATGGTATTAATTTAAACAATTACAAGATTTTTAATTACCACTGGGATTTCAAAGCAGCGGCATAGCCGCTTCGTTCCGAGGCGAAGCGGACAGGAACAGGAACGTTGTTGATCGGGACGGATGACGAGAGAGTGTCAGAGAAATCCTAGCCTCTCCGGATACGAATTGCTGATGGTGGTTACTGATGATGATGATGGGTTTTGGGTTATTCGTGGTTATAATGTGTTTATTTTTGTATCTGTATTTATTAGCATATTACATATATTTAAAAAACATTGTTGTACGAATGCTATTAAATGTGTGGTGTTTTTTTTTCGTGTGTTTCAAATTTAATAGAGTCGTAGATTCTTTTTTAAATTAAAGAGAAAATTGTTGTCTCACACATCCTGTGGAGATGAAGAACATGTCTTCAAATTATCTAGAGCAAAAAAATTCAATTTGAGGGTAAATGAGTTTCTTCAAATATTCTATGTAAATCTCTTTCAAAATTTAAACTTATATATATAGAATATATGAATACATTTTTTTTTAGAAAAACAAAGATGGTTATTAGCTGTGTGCTGACAGATCTGTTCGACCTTTTACTCTAAAGCGGTCTTTTTCAAAAGAAAATAAAACCGTTAATCCTGAGGTACAAACAAACGCTCTCGTTTCAGGGCTTGGAAAGTTTAAAAAATCTTTGAAAATGCGTATTTGTGTTTTAAAAAAAATTTTTTTAAAAATTAGGAAGCATTCCAGCCCTGAATGATGAGCGTTTGTTTGTACCTCGGTGCTTAACGGTTTAGTTCATTCCGTCTTTTCCTCATAAATATAGTTTGCATTTGGGAAAAAGACTGCTTTATTAAAAGGTCGAAACAGATCTGTCAGCAAACTATAACATCTTTTGTTTTCTCTAAAAAATGTTCTATTCATACTTGTCGATGTCACTTCATAATAATATGCAAGCAACCTATGGAGAAGGGAAAACCATTTGACTTAGCGGCTTGTCCTCAGGACACAAGCGCTTGGAAAAGGGGCCTCTGCAGGTCGAGGGGTCGGACGATGAGAGCTGTCAGAGTATACGATGCTGTCGCGTACGAATTGTTGATGATGGTAGTAAATATGATGGTTTAATGATGATTTCGTGGGTTATAATTAGATTACTTGTATCTATATAAATAACATATTGCGATATAATTAAAACAAGATGTCTACGATGGAGTGGTGTGGGTTTTTTCGTGGTCAAATTAATAGAATCGTTGATCACTTTTTAAGTTAGTTGAGAAAATTGTTATGTCTCACGTCGTGGTGGAGTAAAAAGGAATACATGCATCAATTCATCTAGAGTTAAAAAAAGACCGTTTTTAATCATCAGGATGTTATGACTTTCCTATTAATGTTTTGTTGGTTGGTTCGATTTTACGGCATGGAAACCTAGACTTGTTTAAGACCACACACAGGCATTCTTTCGTGGAAACAGCACCCCACAAGGAAGCAGCTGTACGGCCACCTGTCCCATCTCACAAACATCCGAGTGGACGGACAGACATGGTGGAAACTGCTGGAAGAGAAAGAAAGAACTCATAAGTGAGGTTCTCTATGGAACCAACATGCTAATGTGGAGGCGCCCAGCAAGGACTACATTAACCAAACTCTGTCTGGATACTGGAGTACTGCGGAGAGAGACCCTAACTGGGGCCAATGAATTGACAGAGAAGGTTGGCGAGATGAATTGTCATGATAGCTCTGCCACCTATCCCTATCTTCACAAACCACCGAGTGAGGACGGACAAAGACATGCTGGACACTGCGAGAAGAGCAAGGATGAACTCATATGAACGAGGTTCTCCTGTGGAAGCCAAAAATGGACATAGCTAATGTGGGCCCCACCCCCCAGTAAGGACATTACATGACCAACTCTGCCTGGATACTAGATACTGTGCAGAGGACCTCCCGGGCGGGGCAATTGAATGATAGAAGAAGGTTGGCGCAAGATTGTCATCGTTAGCCCTGCCACCTTTTCTCCCTATCTTACAACCATCCGAGTGAGACGGACAGGACATTCTGGACACAGCTGGAAGAGCAAGGACGAACTCATAAGCGACGTTCTCCTTTTGGTAAAGCCAACACTTGGACATGCTAGTGTGGGGCCGCCAGTAGGACCTACATTGACCAACTCTGCCTGGACACTAGATACTGCTATTAATGTTTTCTTGGTTGGTTGATTTTTTACGGCATGTAAACCCTAGACATGTTCAAGACCGCACGGCAGCTTCTTCTGGAAACAGCATCCAAACAAGAAAGTAGAGCTGTACGGAAACCTGCCCGCTATCTAGCAAACCATCCAAGTGAGACGGACAAGACATGCTGAAGACGGCTGAGTTCAACACTCCAGCGAAATATACTACAGATTTTGCGTCTGAGTTTTGTTTCCTTTATTCCTCATATTTTACCTCATTCTGTCGGATTTATTCCAACCCCTTTTCCTCATATATGAATATATATACTAAAAAGCATACGTGGACCACACTACACAATATATAGATAGACAGATAGATAGAGAGATAATAGATAGTTGCATTATCTATGCTTTTTTTAAGGGTTAATAATCCTTCCTCATGTTTAATTTTAGAGTTTAGTATTTTTGGGGAATTCGAGGAAAAATTCTTTAAAATATCGAAATATATATAAACACTTTATGATCCTGATAATTCAATAAAAGCTGAAGAAGCCGAGTTTCAAACTCCAGCGAAATATACTACAGGTTTTTGTCTGAGTTTTGTTCCTTCATTCCTTATATTTTACCTATATTCTGTGGGATTTATTCCAACCTCCTTTTCCTCATATATGAATATTGTTAAGTTTCTGACCGCCATTCTTGGCCAGTGAAAAGGACTTAAAGTAAGTAAGTAAGTCCCGAGCTATAGAATCCTTTGGTAAGTGAATAAGTCCTGGGCTATAGAATCCTTTGGTAAGTGAATAAGTCCTGAGTTATGGAATCCTACGTAGTTCAATGGTCCAGTGATATAATCCTTATGTTTCCGTCTGTTACATATTAATTGGATCCCTATTACTTTTTAATTGTAGTTATAGAAATCCTAGGCAATCAGTACAGCTGATGGCCTTGAGAGTGAGTGACATGCTTGACCTACTCTCACCTTGCTTGTTGGGGGATAGAATCGTTGAGAACGGAACCCGATAGAAAGCCCTTTTTCGGTTAAGGTGGGCAACTCAGTAAGGTCAGTTACAGTAGTTAGTTGCAGTTAGTCAGTTGCAGAGTTAAAGCTAGCAAGATGTGACTCTCAGCGCGCAGTTGTCTGGTCCTGGGGTTTCCAGAATAAAATATTCAAGGTAAATCGAAGTCTTGTTGTTATTACTAAAAGCTAACAATGACACAAGGCTTCTGATAAGAAATGGTCCCCAGCAGAACCAGACACGGAATCCCCATACAAGAGCCAGACGACCTGTAGAAGACTTATACCAGACCTTAGAAGATAGATGATAGAAGTACCAAGCCGGCCAGAAGAGAAGTACGTAACACGTCGTCACGAAGGTTAAAAGCATTGTGAGCATGTATGACCATAACAGCAGTATAAATAATAGTATCAGCAGCAGAGAATGCCAGTGATGGCCATAGGTTCTCGGCGAGTCTATAAGTAAGAGTGGGCATTTACCACACGCCTTATATAGTCAAAATATCAACAAATATATATACTAAAAGCATACGTGGACCCCACTACAACAATATACAGATAGATAGATAGATAGATAGATAGGTAGTTACATTATCCATGCTTTTTTTAAGGGTTAATAATCCTTCTCATGTTTAATTTAGAGTTTAGTATTTTGGGGAATCTATAAGAAATTCTTTAAAATATCGAATATATATATAATATTAATTAGTATATAGTATATATATATGATTTATTCAATTTTTTTTCAAGAATTATTCCTGGGTAATATCCGTTTTTTTTCTTTCGTTTCTTCGGCAATCTTTCCAATTTTCTCCGTTCGGAATAAGAAATTTCCAAAAGGAATGAAGGAAGCAGCGTGAGATTTCCAAGAATTTTGCATCTTCGTGAATTCCTCGTATTTTTTCTCCACTTCATTTACTCGGAAACTTTTTATTTCTATTTATTGTATTTTATTTTTTTTGAAGATAAGGGTACTCGAAGAATTTTCGAACAGTGTGCGAATATTCAAAATCTGATGAGTGGATGTTTTTGTGTGGGGGTTTCTTTTCTTCTTTCTTTCTTTCTTCTTTCTTTCTGTCACCTTTTATTTTCTTTATCTCTTTATTTAAGGATGATAATTATTTCTTTCCTTCATTTTCTTTTTTTTCTTTTTTTTCTTCTTTCTTTCTTCTTTCCAAATTTTTCTTTTCTCTTTCTCCCTTTCCATTACACTTTTTCTTTGTTTCTTTACAAATTGCCTTATCTTTCTTTCTCTTCCATCACATTCTTCTTTTTTCTTTCTTTTTTCTTTCTTTTATTTATTTATTTAAGGATAATAATTTATTTTCTTTTTCTTTCTTTCTTTCTTCCATATTTTTTTTCTCTTTCTTCTTTCCATTACACTTTTTCTTTCTTTCTTTTATAAATTTCCTTATCTTTCTTTCTTCCATTACATTTCTATCTTTCTTTCTTTCCTTCTTTCTTTCCTTCTTTCTTTCTTTCTTTCTTTCTAATTTTTATTTTCTCTTCTTTCTTTCTTTCAAAATATCTTCTTCTCTTTCTTCCTTTCTATTGTCCTTTTCTTTCTTCCTTTACAAGTTTTTCTTTATCTTTCTTCTTTCTATCTCACTTTCTTTTTTCTTTTTCTTTCTTTCTTTCTTTCTTTCTTTCCTCCCCTTCTTCTTCTTTCTGTTTTGTCTTTCTTTCTTTCTTTCTTTCTTTCTTTCTTTCTTCTGTCTCTTTCTTTATTCTTTATTTAAAGTATAATAATTATTTCTTTCCTTCATTTCTTTCTTTCTTTCTTTTCTTTCTTTCTTCCTTCTTTCTTTCTGTCTTTCTTTTTTCTAATTTTTATTTTCTCTCTCTTTCTTTCTTTCAAAATATTTCTTTTCTCTTTCTTTCCTTTCTATTGTTCCTTTTCTTTCGTTCCTTTACAAGTTTTTCTTTATCTTTTCTTTCTTTCTTTTTTCTTTCTTTCTTTCTGTTTGTCTTTCTTTCTTTCTTTCTTTCTTTCTTTCTTCTTTCTCTTTCTGTCTCTTTCTTTATCTCTTTATTTAAGTATAATAAATTATTCTTTCCTTAATTTTCTTCTTTCTTTTTTCTTTCTTTCGTTCTTTCTTTCTTTCTTTCTTTTTTCCGCCGTTTCTTCTTTCTTTACTCCTTCTTTTCTTCCTTGCTTCGTTCTTCTTTCGTTTTTTCTGTTTTTTTCCTTCCTTCCTTTCTTTGTTCGTTTCTTCTCTTTTTCTTTCATTACTTCTTTTCTTTTTCTTCTTTTTCTTTTTTCTTTCGTTCTTCCTTTCTTTCTCGTTCTTTTTTCTTTTTCTTTTCTGTCTTTTCTTTCTTCCTTTCTTCTTTCCTTTCTTTCCTTCTTCCTTTCTACTTCTCTTTCTTTTTTCTTTCTTTCTTCCTTTCTTTCTTTCCCTTCCTTCCTTCCTTTCTTTCTTTCTTTCTTCCTTTCTTCTCAGAAAAACCAACCAACCAACCAAATAATCATTCTTTTTTCTTTATTTACATCGTTCTTTCCTACTTTCGTTTCTTCTTCTTTCTTTCCTTATTTTTTTCTTTTCCTTCTTTCTTTCTTTCCTTTTTTCTTTCTGTCACCTTTTATTTTCTTTATCTCTTTATTTAAGGCTAATAATTATTTCTTTCATTCATTTTCTTTCTTTCTTTCTTTCTTTCTTTCTTTCTGTCCGCCGTTCTTCCTTCTTTACTTCTCTTTTCTTCTTTGCTTTGTTTTTCGTTTTTTCTGTTTTCTTCCTCCCTTCCTATCTTTGTTGTTTCTTCTTTCTTTCCTTCAATACTTTCTTTTTCTTGCTTCTTTCTTTCTTCTTTTTTTTCTTTCGTTTTCGTTCTTTTTTTTCCCTTTTTTTCTTTATTCTGTTCTGTCTTTCTTTCTTTTCTTTCCTTTCTCCTTCCTTTCTTTCTTTTCCTTTTCTTTCTCTTTCTTCTTTTTTTCTCCTCTTTCTTTTCCTTTTTTTTCTTCCTTTCTTTCTTGCTTTCTACCTTTCCTCTCAGAAAAACCAACCAACCCAACCAACTTAATCCTTTTCCTTTATTTATTTCTGTCGTTCTTTCCATCGTTCTTTCCCACTTTCGTTCTTCTTTTCTTTCTTTCTTTCTTTTTCTTTTCTTCTTTCTTTTTTTCTTTCTTTCTCTCTTTTCAGAACCGGAATTGGAATGCGTCACCACCTTTTACATAAAACAAACAGCTAGAGAAAAAAACTTAATTAAAATTTAGAAAAAAAATAAATAAAACGGGGAGGGGGAGATAAAAATCGCCCTATCTAATATTGCCGTAGAACCCTTCCCCCCTTTTATTCATTTATTTATTTTTTTACTATCGATCCACTACTAATATCACCTGAGAAAACCAATAAAAAAAAATCAAAATACATAAATGACAAAATAAACGGGCATGCCGAATCCTGTGGCTTCGTAATACAAAAATGTAAAAAAGAAAGAAATCCTGAATATGATTACAAATCTATTTATTTCTTAATCTGATATCCACCTTTCAATTTTACTTCCGATTTCGCTATTTCTAGGTTAGATACAAGCATGCCACTTTTTCATGGTAAAAAATCATTTGTCCAATGCATTTATAGTGAGAATCATTATCCAATGCATTTTATAGTAAAAATCATTTCCAATGTATTTTCATTAGTAAAATCATTTTCCAATGTATTTTCATAGTAAAATCATTTCAAGTATTTTCCATAGTAAGATATTTCAATGTATTTTTATAGTAAAAATCATTTCCAATGTATTTTCATAGTAAAAATCATTTCCAATGTATTTTCATAGTAAGAATCATTTCTAATGCATTTTTTATTAGTAAAATCATTTGTCCAATGTATTTTCATAGTTGAAAATCATTTCCAATGTATTTTCATAGTGAAATCATTTCCAATGTATTTTTTCATAGTAAGAATCATTTCAATGTATTTCATAGTAAGAATCATTTTCTAATGCTTTTTATAGTGAAAATCATTTCCAATGCATTTTCATAGTGAAAATCATTTCCAATGTATTTCATAGTAAGATCATTCTAATGCATTTTTATAGTAAAAATCATTTCAATGTATTTTCATAGTGAAAATCATTCCAATGTATTTTCATAGTAAGAATCATTCCAATTGTATTTTCATTAGTAAGAATCATTTCTAATGCATTTTTATAGTGAAAATCATTTCCAATGGCATTTTTATAGTAAAAATCATTACTAATGCATTTTTATAGTAAAAATTTTTCCAATGCATTTTTATTGTAAAAATCATTTCCAATGCATTTCATAGTAAGAATCATTCTTAATGCATTTTTATAGTAAAAATCATTTCAATGTATTTTCATAGTAAAAATCATTTTCCAATGTATTTTCATAGTAAAAATCATTTCCAATGCATTTTCATAGTAAAAATCATACTAATGGCATTTTTATAGTAAAATCATTTCCAATGCATTTTCATTAGTAGATCATTTCCAATGTATTTTCATAGTAAGAATCATTTCAAGGTGCATTTTTATATTAAGAATCATTCCAATGTATTTTCATAAGAAGAATCATTTCTAAAGCATTTTTATAGTAAAAATCATTTCCGATGCATTTTTATAGTAAAAATCATTGTCCAAGCTATTTTCATTAGTAAAAATCATTCTCAATGCATTCATAGTAAGAAATCATTTCCAATGCATGTTCATAGTAAAAATCATTTCAATGCATTTTATATAGTAAGAAGTCATTTCTAATGCGTTTTCATAGTAAGAAATCATTCATAGGGAACTCCTTTAGGATGACCGCCACTCTGTCTTGGAATTTTAATGATTTATTCAACGTATATGTGGGATTCAAAATTTTAAAATAAAAAAAAGATCCATATTTAATTATTGACGACATTTTTCTCTTTTGTTCATTTCCCGAGCGATAGCAAGATGGGGATATCCTGAGTGTTCGAGAACTACTTTAGAAAAGAGAGGAAGAAGAAATAAGAGATAATAAAGGTTTAAAAAAAGGATGAACATAAAATAATGCCTGTCGTGAATTTGCCGGGGCGTGACCCCCGAAGGAGAAATTGAATGTCAACCGAAGTTTCGGGGTTGACCGGACGGAAGTTACGGTGGTGATGTGCAACGACGAAGAAAAATAGCGGATTTTTTTTGCTTTCGGACGCGTAGGGTACGGACCGAAACTCTTGGTCCAGTTGTGGATCCGCAGTCATTTAACAGTGTCCTTTCTCTCTTTTCTCTTGCCTTTCTCCTCTTCCGAACAGAGCCCACGATACGAGCCTGGAAATAAAAGCTAAGAGCAGCTTGTGACGATATATTTTCTTGCGTTGTCCCTTTTTTATCGACAAGATGACGCCAAGTGTCTAACACCTTTTTTAGTGTCGTGAATTTGGAGGCACGTTGACAAGACCCCGCTATACAAGGATCTAACGATATTAGAACGTTACGTATATGCGTTTAGTACGGTGAATACATCGCCAGCGCCACGTTACATATATCGCTTTTGGGTTTGCGTTTGATTTTTGTTTACGGTATATCAACCTCTGTGGGTCATTTAATGCCAAAAAGATTATTTTGGATTTCAGACTTTTAAAGTATGGTTCTATGGAGATAATTGGTTATGTTCTGTTATATTTTTGTTGAAAAGGTTGCTTTTTTTAATAAAATGTAAATCTTTTCAGGGTTTGTATTCTTAAAGATGTCTTTCAGGTTTCTTGCTTGATAGTAATTTGCGCAGATATGTTTAAGTCTGTTACAATTTAGAAGGATATGCTTGTGTTGTAACTTGTACTTTGCATGTTGGACACACTGGGGCACCCTCCTCTTTTAACAGGTACGAAGTGGTAATGTGGGTGTGCCCAATACGCAATCTGGCGAGTATTACTTCTCTTTCTAATACTTCTGTGGCCTGTCGGCCACTCTCCAATAACTCTTGTATTTCGTGAGGTTTGTCTTGAGTCAGATTGTCCCATGATTATCTGCCATTTGTCTAATATAAATTTGTTCATGGTTGGTTTTCAGATCTGTATATGGGATTTTAGATTTGCTCATAATCTGTTTGAAGAGCCTTTCTTGCGGCTTTGTCTGCCTTTTCATTTCCTTGGATACCAATGTGACTTGGTATCCAGATGAATATAATGTTATTATTTTTAGAGAGGTGTTTAGTTTGTTTAGGGCTTCGTGATCAGGGGTAATGTGGGTGTGCTCAATATGCAATCTGGCGACATTACTTCTTTCTCTTCTAATACTTCTGTGGCTGTCGCTTTTTTGCTACTGTGACTATAGGAGTGAATATACCACTACGTTACACGAGCAACTCCTGATATCCTTGCTAGTTGAACAAAGTTTGAGCAACAGCAGACTGCGTTATCGGACGAACTTTTCACTATTACAAATAATCCATGAGACTTCATTATGAAATAACGACAGGCAAAAAAAAAAAAAGAAAAAAAGAAAGAGAAAAGCAAAGAAAACAGAAGCTGCAATTTAATCCCGAAGGAGCTTTAAGGCAACGTTTAGCAATTAATGCTTATTGTGACGATTGTTTCGACGATCGTTAGCCTCAAGTAAAACGATGACATGTATTACAATGTTATTATAGCAGTTCATTACTTTGCATGAAACGCAGAACGTGTCTGTCTCAATAGATATAAATGTTTTTTGTTTGTGTTTTGTCATCCTTCTATTTTGCCGTCACGTCTTATGTTTTGGATTTTCGGTGTAATTTTAATCTATATATATATAGTATATATATATATATATATATATATATATATAATACATGTGTGTGTATACATTATATATATATGTGTACATATATATACAAACTAATAAATAAATATAATATATTTATATATTAGTTTGTTCATATATAATATATATATATATATATATATTATATATATATATATATATATAAATATATATAAGTTTGTTCATATATATATATATATATGTATATATCAATTTGTTCATATATATATATGTATGTATATAATATATATATATATATATATATATATATATATATATATATATGTGAATAAATTGATACATACATACATATATATATGTATATATCAATTTGTTCATTTATATATGTGTACATTAGTTTCTTTATATATATATATATATAAATATATATATATTATATATATATGAACAAAATTGATATATGCATATATATATATATGTATATATAAATTTGTTCATATATATATTTTATTATATATGTATATATCAATTTGTTTACATATATATTATATATATATATATATATATATATATATATATATATATATATATATATATATATATTTATATATATTCAATTTGTTCATTATATATATGTGTACATTAGTTTCTTTATATATTTACTTTATGGTACAGCCATCTACCTGCGTCTACATATAATCATCTTTATCTTTTTACATCTAGAGGAATTTGTTCGTCTCTATCTATTAATTTTTTCCTTATCTACACTCCCCAGATCTCCAGAATTAGAACCTCACAATCAGATGGCATTTAGTCTCATACCCAAAACACCCGTTTTTTCTGGGGAGCAGGTCTTACCTCTCTGCAGTGAAAAAGTATGTATATGTGCATGTGTGTGTGCACGCGTGTGTGCACACGTGTGTATGTGTGTGTGTGTGTGTGTGCATGTGCATGTGTACATGTGTGTACGTGTGCATGTGCGTTAATAGTTATTTTGTATTGAAGAAATGAAAATAAAGTGCTTGATTGCCGGTGTATTTATTTGTTATAGTGTACAATACGACTAAAAGCTGATTGTTACCATTGGTTCAAAGCAGCATTACTGGCCACTTATCAACAGACAACATTTCTGTGAAAAACTTTACAATAAATTTTAATATGTATATGGATGTATACTTTGCATTGAGCCACTTCTGTATCCAACTACGGTTAGTTTCTCCCATGGCGTAGGCTTAATAAATAAATAAATATATATATATATACATGGCTTGGGAGGCTTGTGCAGAAGACTGTGCTACCTGGTGCCTTCTCGTCAAACAAGGAATGAAAAGGAGTGAAAAAGAGAGGAAAGTAGCCACCACAGAAAATTTATGTATATTTTTTCATATCTAGGTGAATTTTTCAATATCAACCTATCTAAATCTGTTTCTATCTAATTAGATTTGTTTATATTATATATATATATATATATATATATATATATATAATATATATATATATATATATGTGTGTGTGTGTGTGTGTGTGTGTGTGTGTGTGTGTGTGGTGTGTGAGTTTGTGTGTGTGTGGTGTGTGTAGCTATCTACGTATGTATCTGAATTAGTTTATGACTATCTATCTATCTATCTATCTGTCTATCATATCTATCTGAATTAGTTTATGTATATCTATCTGTCTATCTGTCTATCTGAATTAGTTTATGTCTATCTATTTATCTATCTGTCTGAATTAGTTTATGTATATATATCTATGTATCTATGTATCTATCTATCTATCTATCTATCTATCTATCGGAATTTGTTTATGCCTATCTATCTGTCTGTCTGTCTATCTATCTATCTATCTATCTGAATTAGTTTATGTTTATCTATCTATCTATCTATCTATCTATCTATATATCTATCTATCTGTCTGAATTAGTTTATGTATATCTATCTATCTATCTATCGGAATTAGTTTATGCCTATCTATCTGTTTGTCTATCTATCTATCTGTCTTAATTAGTTTATGTCTATCTATCTATCTATCTATCTATCTGAATTCTTGTATGTCTATCTATCTATTTATCTGAATTCATTCATGTATCTCTCTATCTATCTATCTATCTATCTATCAATCTATCTATCTAACTTTCTCTCTCTCTCTCTCTCTCTCTCTCTATACATATATATATATATATTATATATATATATATATATATATGCATTATTTCATATCTATCTAACTGCATTAGTTCAGGTCCATCTATCTATCTATCTATCTATCTATCTATCTATCTATCTATCTGGATTTATTCATATCTATCTATATATCGCAGTCTATTCATTTTTCGATTTTTAACTTTATTTATATGGTAGCTTTTACGTATGATATATGGAGGAAATAACTATTTAAAATAAACATATTTTATGTTGGTGTATTATGTATGTTGTATATATGTATGTATTTATCTATCAATCTACACATATTTGTACACATCTGTCTACCTACCTATCTATCTTAATTAGTTCATATCTATCTATCTATCTATCTATATGAATTAATTCACGTTTATCTATCTATCTATCTATCCATCTGGATTAGTTCATGCCTGTCTTTTCTATCTGTCTTTCTATCTATCTATCTATCTATCTATCTATCTATCTATCTATCTGAATTAGTTCGTGCCTGTCTATCTATCTATCTATCTAGCTATCTATATATCTATCTGGATTTGTTCATATCTATCTCTATATTCCAGTCAATTAATTTCTCGATGTTTAAATATATAAATGCATTAGCTTTTACGTATGAAATAATGGAGGAAATAACTGTTTAGAATAAGTCTAGTTTATATTGGTGTATCTATCTATTTAACTATATATCTATTTCAGTCTTCTTATACTCATCTATCTACGAGTGTTATATCCAAAGGTAAGTTCTCCAAAATATTTAGATATCACAGAAACGTGCATTGTTTATTGTCAATCACATCTAAATCATTTAAATGTTTGAAAATGAATCTATTTATCTACATAATCACCATTTTAGTCCCGCCCTGTCGGGTGGGGCGTTAGAATGCTCGGATCGCACCTCTGCAGAGGGGTAAGACTCCCCCAATGAGGTCACTTGTTTGCCTGTTGGCCGTGGGTGGCGACCCGTGATGCTTAAGGATATAACCCAGGTGGGTGAGCATTTCATGACTTGCAATACTCCACTTTGGCCCTATCTTGGGCTAGACGGGCGGCCGGAGAGGCCCCCTCCGATCAATCGGCTGGTCACGTCAAGCCCTAGCACCTATATGATTTTCCCAACCCTATTGCCCTTATGGCAAGCCCCAACCCTTTTTATCATATGCGTGCTATAAAGCGGTGGCTGCAGGTCTACATGTCCTGGGAAGGACGTTAAACTCTATCTGATGGTGAGGTTTCAGGTTTGGGGAATGTGAAGCCCCCCTTTATCCCCATTGCTCTCTGTTCCACTCTGACCCGGAGTGGCAGTACCTATTAGGGTCCCATCTATGAGTTAAATAGAAAAATGTATTTATCAAAAATTGTATTAGCAATTAAGAATTGATTTATTTCAAAACTTTATCGGCATGACCCACTGAGGTTGATATGCCGTAAACCAAAACAAAATCAAACAAAACCATTTTGATCGCTGTATATTTGAAGGCGCTGTGTCAGTTTTTGAACCTCGTTGTCGTCGTTTCCGTCTGCTCTCTATGAATAATTTGCATCATGCCTTTCCTATTCGTGCATTAATATCGCTTTCTGCGGATGACATATTACTACCTAGGTAACATCAATAAAAAAAAGAAGAAAAATATGTTAGCGAGAAGGAAAGACAGTAAAAATCACCCTAAAAGGCATATGAATAAAAATAAAATCCAATCAAACAGTTAAAGGTTTCTGGTAGTTACTATTGAGCATTTTCAAAATGGTTGTCTGGATTGCAACTCAATCTTAAGAAATTGTTTTCACATCAACAGCAATATCTAATATCAAATAAATAATCAAAAGAAATAAATAAACAAAGCCACGCGGATAAAATTAAAACTCAGCTAAACAACAGAATTAATAAAAAACACAGCTAACTTCACCAATGTCAACAGGTTACAGACGACCATATTTCTAATAGCCTCGTTATCAAATAGGTTAGTCGCCATCTTTGTTGATCTGACAGTTTAAACAGATACACACTTTGGAATTTGTCTTCTTTTTGTTTAAAGAAAAAAAAACTTTTTTTATTCATTTTTATTTTTATTTTTATTTGACGCCTTGATCAGTACACTTTACGATTAATTAGAAATTGACGAAGATTGGAAATCTAGAAAAAGAAAATAAATTAAAAAATGAATAAAAGATAAACTGATTACGACCAAACAAGGCTAATCGAACAGGCGTTTATTTATCGTATCGGGTCGGCCATTGTTTTAATATCCTCGTTCGATCTGGCATTCAGATATACTAATGGTACCTTAACTTAAGAGTTTAATTCGTTCAACTCATAACTCAATTTTATCGTCTATCAAATAAAATGTTCCCATTGAAATAAATTTTACATAATTATTAGATACCTAATATTTATGTGCACTAGTGTAGAAATCAAAATGGGCGTTATAAGCTGCAGCCCATGGCCTTGAAGGATTTGAATGACAAGGCTTGACCTGTCCTGATCCTTCCTTCCGGTGGATACCGTGAGAATCGGCGGAGAAGACCCTCTTCCGGTTTAGATTAGAAATAGATTTTAGTCAGTCGGCGAAAAACCACGACGGTGGTGAGTCGTGTTATACACGCTCCGACTCAATCTGCGCAGGTAGTCTGGTGGGGAAATTTCGAGAATAAAATATGAGCAAAGTAAATCGAAGTCTTGTGTTATTATCTAAAAACTAACAATGACACAGGGCTTCTGATAAAGAGAAATCCCCAATGGAAGACCAGCCACGAAGTCCCCAAGACGAAGTCCAGACGTTAGAAGAGACCTAGAAGAACTTAAGATATCCAAGACGCTAGAAGAAGAAACTAAGATAGAAGATGAACAGAAGAAGAAGTAAAGTAGAAGGGTATACAACATAAACTGAAAAAAGTTGCAGGTGCTTGGTGTAATGGTTAGAGTCGTGGGGAAAAGGAATCGTCGAGCCGAATTCAAATCCTGGACGAAACTACAGTTCTCGTAGCGCTAATCTATCTATCTTAATTAGGTAACATCAATAACAAAAAAGAAGAAAAATATGTTAGCGAGAAGGAAAGACAGTAAACATCGCCTTAAAAGTCATACGAATAAAAATAAAATCCAAAAGATTTTTGAACAATATATATAGTGAACCACCAGCATAGGTAGGTGTGAAGAAGAAAGGTATGAATACAACTACTCTCCCTCCAGCTATGGGTAAAAAGTCCCACCTCTAACTATCTATTCTATATAAAAAAAACTCTCTCTCTCTCTCTCTAACTCTCATCTCTCTAACTATTCAATCTACTATAAACTTCTCCTCTCCTCTCATCTCTCTAACTATCATATAAAAAAAACTCTCTCTCTCATCCTCTCTCACTCTCTAACTAATCTACCATATATATAAAAAAACTCTCTCTCTCTCTTCTCTCCTCTCTCTCTCTCTCTCTCTCTCTCTCTCTTCTCTCTCGCTTACATGCCCGGCATTAGATTAGTTAGCTTATTCTAAATAGACAGTGACATTTGATACCGACACACACACACACACACGCGCGCCGCGGGCGTGCACACACACACGTGCGCGCACACACACATACACACGCACACCACACACCTATGTATATATGTAATTATATATATATATATAATATATATATATATATTACCAACCCCTCCGCACGAGCAGGATGCGACACAAGGTCAATTTCTTAAGCGGAGTTCAACAGTTTTAACTTTTTAAATCGGGGAAACGCCGAGTAATTCCACCCTAGGTTCTATGTTATTCTAAGCATCACCGTGTCACCCACGGCCAACAATTGACCCACTGGGGAGTCTTATCCCTCTGCAGAGATGCAGTCGGTATATTCAAACGCGCCAGTCACAGGGCGTCCGAAAGACGGATAAATCTATATTTTCAAATAGGATTTATTTGGCAAGCTTTTAGAAATTTAGAATGAGAAAAGAAGTAAAATTGCTATTATTGTAAATTGGAAGGATTCTCACTTTTGGAACAATTAGTCTTAATATTCTACGAGTTTAACTGCAATTATCCACTTTTGTTAAAATATTTCAATTTATTAAACTCTTTGGAAGATAATTCCGAACCAATTCCAAAGAAATAATTTAATGAATTGGTTTCTGCTTCAAACCAAATTGATGATGTTTCGTGAAATAGGATACAGGGAGTTCCAAAAACATTGATATCTTTCGAAATCAAATAACCAATTTTCAAATATATATATAATATATATATATATATTATATATTATTGTAATGGAGATTGTGTGTTTTTTCTGTCTGTAACCGAAACTATATTACTACTCAAGTCACAAATCTTCTTAGTTATTTACATCACATTCTCCATGATTTTATTTTTATCTAAAACTCAATTATTAATAAATTGTTTTACATTATTAATACTGTTAACTATGTCTACATACTGACAACATGCAATTATATTTATATATACAACAAACTAGCGGGTTACAGTGTGAATGGAAGTAATTTGCATATTAATATTAAAAAATCGAATTTAATAAATATGTGCTTAATATTATTGATTTCTTAATTGTTTGTTTTATTTTAATGAATATAAGCAAAAATGTCTTCAAATAAATCTTAATGAAATCCATTAACAAGATAAATAATTGTCATTTTATTCTTAATTTCTCTTATAACTAAATACTTAAATTAGGAAAAAATAACAATGAAAGACTAGAGTGATGAAGTTTCAGTTGTTCCATTTTGTTATTATACTCCCTCTGTTTCAAATCTTTTATTATACCCCCCTCTGTTTTCAAATCTTTTTATCTGTATCTTATTTAGTTTCATTAGCCTTTCTAAATTTAGTACAATATTTTATTACATTAAAACTTAAATACTTGCACCCGGAGGATGCATTAATTGCTAGTATATATAATAAGAAAATTTGAAAAAAACAAGGTTCCGAAATAGGATGATTTAATTTCGGTTTCATTAAACCTTCGTCAGGATGTCTCTTGGGGTGAAGAAAATGATGAATGTTTTATAGATGACAGGAGTGAAAATCTTTTTAGTTGTGGAACTGTATTTGCTCAGCGTTATATTTTTGAAATGCAAGTCCTATCCGCACACGCGAAGATGTCATGACGCGTGACCGCAACTCGAAGAAATGCAAAAGACGAGAAAAAGTATTAATGGACTGATTTTTATTATGAAGAACAAAGGAACAAAGTGGGAATGATAACTAAATAAATAATTAAATGAAGCCTGGTATTTTGTAATTATTTAACATATTTTAGCTAGAAACGGAGATATATTAAAGAATCCATGTCGATATTTAAGGGAGGAAAAAGCGAAATTGCACAGGCTTCAAAAATCTTGTCGTAGACTTTTGTGAATATGGGCTAATATCGTGGGTGTAAGAAAGATCTCAAATTATATATATTGGATACAAGACTCCGACAAAGTTGACAGACAAAACATTAATATGGTACAGCACCATGGATATAATAATACATAATACATAAGTAAAACAAAGTTACATGTAGAAGATAAATACACATTCATGAATGGTACAAGATATACATAAAAGCCACAGACATGAGACTAGGGATAGTCCATGCTGTGTATATTCACTTACAGTAATGTAAGGGGGCAAAACTGGAACATCACCATCAGATAGAGTTTAACATCATACCCAGGCATTAAGACCCTCAAAGTGGATCTGGAGTATATGTGATGATGAAGAGTACTCACATTCCCCAGAGCTCCAGAATTGGGAACTTTCACCATCAGATTGAGTTTAACATCATAACAGACATTAAGACCCTCAGGTGGATCTGGGAGTAATGGTGATGAAGGAGTACTCCACATTCCCCAGAGCTCCAGAATTGGAACTTCACCATCAGATTGAGTTTTACATCTACCCAGGACATTAAAACCCTCAAGTGGATCTGGGAGTAATGGTGATGAAGGTTACTCCACATTCCCAGAGCCTCAGAATTGGAAGATCACCATCAGATAGAGTTTGACATTATACCAGGACATAAAGACCCTCATGCCCCATATGATAAAATGGCTGGGGCTTGCCATAAGGGAAATAGAGTTGAGACAATCTTATTGGGGCTTATGTGTGACGTAACCAGCCCATTGATCAGAGGGCCTCTCTGACGACCGTTTATCCTAAGTAAGACTAAAGTGAGTGTTGCATGTCACTGACTGCTCATTCACCAGGATTCCATCCTTAAGCACCACGTGTTGTGTTGTATGTCTATTTCCAAGCAATATTCCACAACTGAAACACTAACAGAACAGAAAAGCTGGTGATATAAATTAACCAGATCGATTTAGCACCTTGATGTATTCACATGTCACAAACAGATCGATTGATTGAGTCTTAAATCAAATTTAGGATAGAAACATAACCAAGAAATTTAAAAAAGAAAAAAGAAAGAAAAACCCAAAAATAGCAATATAAATTATAAAACCGTCTCCAACCCCCAACCCATTCTCAGTGTAGAGCGTTCAGCTAGAACCACAAGTTCTAGTTCGATACCGTCCTCGCCAACTCAGCGTATGAGTAGCACAGGATCTGTGCGGTAAAGTAAGGAGCTGATGGTAGGTTGTGGCGCTCCACCTCAGACCGCAAAAAAAAACAATCTCCTTGGTATCTAGCGCTAGTGGAAAAGGGGATAGACTCCCTCGCTGATGCTTATACCGACTTTAAAGCCGCCCCGACGACTTTACTTACTTTATAGATATTATATATATAATATATATATATATATATAAAGTAATCACAGACACGTGTTTCGAGGTATCACCTTCATCAGTGTGGTATTACCGTTTACAGCTACCCTGTCCGGGTTCGAGACCCGAATGAACGTTCGTTCGCAATCTCTTACCCGTACGGCCAAAGGCACCTGTCAAATATAGGAGACTATTTATCGCTACATTTCTAAAGCGGAAAGGAATTCACTTAGGGCCTCAACTTATGTAAAACAAGCGAGGTTTAGCTGTACGCCGAATACGGTGAATTTTGCAATTAAATCCCTTCTAATTTAAGTGCTCAACCAAATTAGGGGCATATAATAAAGTACTCCACAGGCACGTGTTTCGAGGTATCACCTCTCATCAATGTGGTTATACCGTTTAACAGCTACCTCTGACGGGTTCGAGACCCGAATTAACTTTCATTTGCCAATCATCTTACCCGTACGGCCATAGGCAGCTTCAAATATAGAAGACTACTTAATCGCTACATTTCTAAGCGGAAATGAATTCACTTAGAGGCCTCAAACTTTATGTAAACAAAGCGAGGTTTAGCTGTACGCATATTATAGTTAATAGAAAGGAAATGAATCCGACGGTATGAGTATTGATAAAAGGATATGAAAACAAGCTCTGAAGATATTTTTACAATAAACAAGCTCTGAAAATGATTTATATAATCGAAATATTGTTCAATATTAGCTATGAAAATGATATAAATATTTTCTCTTTAACAGGCATATTGTGATGTTTTCATATCCTTTATCTACACTCATATAATATAATATATATATATATATATATTATATATATTATATATCTTGCCATCGTCGTTATCATCGGCTTTACCCCACTAAAATAATAGTTTCTACTTACCCCCTAAAAACATGAAACAGTAAGTCTATTTATATAGAAAATATATCTAGTATTATAAAATAACGGTGAGAAAAATAAAACTTTACCTGAAGGTCGGAGGGCACATCACCGAAACAGTTGTACAGATAAAAAGTAAAGATGAGGACAATAGTCCGAATAATCCAAATAATACTAATCTACTCTCTCGGAATTTTCTTGTCGTAATCATAGCCAAGAAATACCTGAAGAAGGCCGGAGGGTACATCGGCCGAAACGTTGTACAGATAACAATAAAGATGAGGACATTAGCGTATCTGAAATTCGGTCGTACCTAAAGTTTTAGCTCTCAACACAAAGCAAAGAATTGACCGAGTGACAACTCGTGACTCGGAAAACTCGTAACTAGGTTTAACTCGTAAGACAAAGTAGACTGTACAGTGTCATTTTCTTCTTTTTTTTGGGGGGGACGTGTTCATTCTATTGCAAACAAATATTAGAGAAATAGACTCCTAATTAGGACTGAGCCTATTCTAGTAGTGACCACCTGTAAAGTTTTATTATGCCATCCTTGGCCAGTTGAAAAGGCTTAAGAAAGTCCTATGTTATGGAATCCTTTGGTAAGCGTATAAGTCCTATCCTGCGTATTGTAAAGGTCCAGTGATTTATTCCTATGTCCATCGTCCATGATGTCACAGTAATTATGACCAGTAGGGTCGGTTAAGTATTGTATAGCCTCAGAGTACTGCCAGTGATTGGCCAAGAGTTAGATCACATGATCTCGTCTAGTCTATAAGTATGGGCGACGATCTAGCACGCGCCTTATTATACCAAATTTTCGGACACCTCATTTGGTGTAATGGTTAGCAAGCTAGATTACCAGACATTGTTCGTGAGTTCGATTCTCACTGGGCGCCCCATACTTCTGGCCTGTTGCCACATCTAAGCAAGCTTAGTAAATAACATATACCAAATTTTCGGGCACCTCACGTGTGTGATGGTTAGCAAGCTAGATTGCAGACCATTGTTCGTGAGTTCGATTCTCACTGGGCGCCTCCAACTTCTGGCTTGTGCCACATCTAAGCAAAGCTTAGTAAAAACTATATACCAAATTTTGCGGCACCTCACTGTGTGTAATGGTTAGCAAGCGGTTTCGCAGACCATTGTTAGTGAGTTCGATTCTCACTGGGCGCCCATGCTTCTGCCTTGTGCCACATCTAAAGCAAGCTTAGTAAATAACTATATACCAAATTTTCGGGCACCCACGCGTGTGTAAGGGTTAGAAAGCTAGATTCGCAGACCATTGTTTAGTGAGTTCGATTCTCACTGGGCGCCCCATGCTTCTAGGCTTGAAGCCACATCTAAGCTAAGCTAGTAAATAACTATATACCAAATTTCCGGCGCACCTCACGTAGTGTAATGTTAGCAGGCTGGCTTCGCAGACCATTGTTAGTGAGTTCGATTCTCACTGGGCGCCCCATGCTTCTGGCCTTGTGCCACATCTAAGCAAAGCTTAGATAAATAACTATATATCAAATTTTACTCAACACCACACCAAACAGAGCTTTAACAAGGTTTGAATTCAGAGTTATACCTTCTTCCTAGGGACTGCTTTCGCCTAACTAAGTTAAAAGCCCAGTCTTCCTNAAGCTGATTTTTCTTCATACATTTCTATTGTAAACCAACATCGTATTTTCTATTATATTACATCATATATTAATATATAATATTTTATAATCTATAGACATTGTATATAATAGACACTATATCTACTACTGCTTAATATATAACCACGACATACATATATATACGCATTATATCCTGCCATCCACTAATCGTAATATGAATTTACACCAATATTTGCACATATATACATATAGTTAAACAAGATAGCATATAATACTACATATTATAATAATACATCAAAGCTAGATATTAGTGTTCAGAAAGTTTATCAGAATTGTATACACAAAGATATTTTATAACAATATATAAATTTATTGTTGTAACTTGTCTTTCATATGCTAGATGTATAGTCTATATATAGTACATGGTTCATGTATATGTACTTAATATTATGAAGTGTGTGTGGTATGATATACCATACACATGATATTATACATAATAGCATACATAGTCTGCATATATACACATATATATATATATGTAATATATTATATAACATATATATAGACACATAGTATATTCAGGTATATATCTTATATATATAATAATATATATAATCTATTTATATGTTATATATATTATAGCCTTGTATATATAAACATAAATAATACTGTAAATTATGCACATAATATATTAGTAAGATGCATATAATATTGCATATATATAGATATATATATATAACATCTATAAATATTACATATAAACATATATACTATATACAGATATACATTCTATATATTCATTATACATACATTTGCATGTATGTTATATATGTAATATTATCTCATCTTCGTATATTTGTCGTGATATGTACTGTTTATAAAATGCAATATATTACAGAATTTTATGTGCATATATAAAAATATGGTGTAGTGTCCAGAAAGTACTGAGCAACGATATATATACATATATAGGACGCATATATATATACTCACATATAATATAATATTCCAATACACACCGCACACTACAGTAAGAAATCGTCATTTACTTTTGGATGGCATCTTGGGTACGTCGGTAACGGTATGTATATAGTCTATAAAAGGGTTTGCCATTTATTTTGGTATGTAATTCACACACATCACATATATATAGTTGAGTAATATATATATAGTTATATATAATGTATTATTTATTTATATATATATATATTACCTATATTAACATTATAGAAGAGCTGAATCAACTGCCACTTCGATACTCACTTGTAGTTAGTTCATGCTATCTTATGGCTTGGCTGTGGGGTTGATTTAAACATATCTCACACACGCCAGTTAGATTGCTTGATCTGTGTAGAAAATAGAAAAACAACAATGCTTTTTATTCTTGATGCTGAAGTCGACGTTATAACGCTTTAGGTTTTTGCAACTTCATTAGGACTTAAGGCAGGAGAAATGACTTGTGATGATGATGGATGACTTCAGAAAAATGGGATAATTACTAGTTGTGTAAGAAGAAAGGGGAACCTACTTAGGCGGGCATATATGTTCAAATGTAAGGCTAACATTTTCTCGATTTGTTTAGCCTTACATTTGAACATATATGCCGGCCTAAATTCATTAATTATTAACTAATTAATTTTCAAAAATTAGGTATCACTTCAATTAAGCACAAATCCTCCAAAAATTGTCGGCTAAAAGCCATATCAAATAAACAAAGTGTTTATTTACGTACTTTCATATATATATATATATATATGTATATCATCATCATCATGAACATCTCTCTCCAGCCGTCCCTATCACTCATCATTCTTGGGAGGTCCTCTATTGAGCATCCAGTATCCGTGCAGAGTCAATGTATGTTTTTGCTGGTCGGCCCTTACTGGTCTTTTGATTTACCAACCATGAGCTTCATCTTGTGGGTGGGCCCACATAAAAATGCCCTTGTGTCACGCCTTCATGAGTGGGATGAAAGGCAAATACCCTTCATCATCATAATGACACGCAATATCATATATATATATATATATATATATATATATATATATATATATATATATATATTATTATATTATATATGTATATAATATATATTATATATATATATTATATATATATATAATATATAATAATATATATATATATATATATATATATATATATCAAGTCACGCAAGTACCACGGATATCCATGATAATCTCTCGCCAACATTCCCTATCATTTATTGCTCCTAGGAGGTCTTCTGTGCAGCAATCAGCATCCTCGCATAATTGGTAAATGTAGGTCCTTGGTGGGTGGCCCACATTAGCATGTCCGTGTGTTGGCTTCCACAGGAGAACGTCGCTTATGAGTTCGTCCTTGCTTCTCCAACAGTGTCCCGCATGCCTAATGGAAATCAGATCAAATACCCTTAACCCTGGTGATCTAACAGGAAAACAATAACTGGTATCGATAACGATATCTATTAATAATGGAGATTCGCTTCCGGTTTTTGTCTGTAACAAAAATCACGTCACTGCTTACGTCACATTACCCAAAATCATCATAACATAGAATAAATACCCTCAAAATTTGAACATGCAACATTAGACTGTCCTCATTGTTTTTTTTTAAACAAATTTTAATAAATACATGACTGGTATTGAATAAGATATAATGAAAAAACAAAAGATGTTTACAACTGAAATAGGCTCATCAGGAGAGAAAGTGTGCAAACCGTTTCGGGGCCAAATCTCTCGACGGTTTAAAAAGCAACACTCGTCCCATCCTCATTTTATTTTTAAATAAAATTCATATTATTTTTAATACAGACAGCACAATTTTTTTTTTTTGATTAATTCCAACGTTTGACTAGCAGCGTTCTGTTTTTACTAACGGTCTTTTTTTCCCGTCTTATTTTTGTTGATGACCGACCCACGTGCGGTTGATACATTATAATGCATAAGGGTCCTCATATTAGTTGAGGATGGACCGAGTGTTGCTTTTTAAAACCGTCAAGAGAATTGGCCCCGAAACGGTTTGCACACTTTCTCTCCTGATGAGCCTATTTCAGTTGTAAACATCTTTTGTTTTTTCATTATATCTTATTCATACTGTCGGATTAATTTCCATTTTATTTTCACATGACTGGTATTATATATCTATATATAGTTTGTTTTATTTTAATACATATTTAAAGTTTACATTTCAAATTGTTTTATTTTTCAATCCTTTAATGAATTTGATGATTTTACTTACTTGGGGTACAAACTCGCTGACATTGAATGTTTTACTCTCACCCCTCAGGCAATATGTTTCAAAAATCTATTTTTACCTCGCCCGGAGGGTGTTTTTTTTATTTTGTACTAGTAATAATAATGATGAACAATGAGAAAGTTCGATGAGATGATCGATCTCAATGTACCCGAAAAAAAACAAAGAGACAAATAGTTTTTCTGATGAAATCGATGTATTGATTTTGACATATTTACAAGCACCGGTTTACCTATTCAGTATCAATGAAGAGTTAGAGCATTGACGAGCAGAATACGTCAAGTGCGTGCGTTAGTTGGTTATGTAAACAAAAATGTCCTTTTGTTGCCTTAATATAAGCAAATTTTACATTGGTGTAGAGTTCAAATATTTCAATGAATGTAAGTTTGTGATTTTTTGGTTGATTTTTATTTTTATTTTTTTCTGTGAATTTTTTAGATGAAGCTTAATAATTAGTATTATTTGTATTATTCGGATTTATTGTCCGCATCTTCATTGTTATCTCTACAACGTTTCGGCCGATGGGTCCTCCGGCCTTCTTCCGGTATTTCTTGTCGGACTCGGGAACTTTCTCGGACTCGGGAACCTTCTCTGACTTGGGAACTTCTTCTTTGTAATTTGGGGCCACCACGGAACTTTGAACCTAACCCTTTATTCAATCCACGGGGATATCATGTTCTCATCCGACTAACCACAGCTGGGGTACAGGTGTTAAGCTGTGTTAATTATTATTCTATATTACTGCTGCCCCTAGAGATAACTGTCACTTAGAACTGTTTTGAACTAACTCCTTTATCTACTAGGCTATGTGTCCAATTGGAGAATCCAGTGTGAATTTTGGGAACTTATATACCTAATGTAATGCGTGGTGTAATGGTTAAAGTCATGGGAAATGGACTCGTCGCCCCGAGTTCAAATCCTGGACGTGCTAATTGCATTTCACTTAGCGCTAATACCATTGGGAAAGGTATGAATCCTACTCTCCCTCCAGCTATGGGTAAATAGTAGGGCAGATTGGGCTCTTTAACCATGGCTAGGTAACCAGTCTAGGAGAAGGAAAACTCTGAATTCAAACCTGTTGAAATTCGCTTAATAAATTGACCTTGCGTCGCATCCTGCTCGTGCGGAGGGGTTGGTATATATATATATACGTAATGTCTTGTTTTGCTTAGAATATCTACCTATTCACTTATGTGTTTGAAATGGCGAAGGCCGACAATTTTTAGGGAGATTATGTACTTAATTAAAGTCATAACTAATTTGTTAATTAGTTAATTATAATTAAATGAATTAGGCGTGCATATCGGTTTAAATGTAAAGTGTAAACAAATCGAGAAAAAGTCAATCTCTGTATGTACATTTCAGCCCATTAGGCCTCATCATCATTCACTTATGTATTAATTTCTTTACCTAGACTCATATTGGGTGTTTTTTTTAAATATTGTCAAATTTTTTGAGAAGAAACAATAATTGAACTTTTCTCCAAACACAAACCTGTCTCCAATTTGAATCTTGGATATTAGACCTTGCTAGAGAACTTTGGAACATGAAGGTGAAGGCAGTATCAATTGTAATTGGTGCCCTTGGAACGATCCCGCAAAGCCCTGGAAAAGAATTTGGTGGAATTGAAAATCAGAGGAAGAATCCAGACCATCCAAACTACAGCACCATTGGGATCGGCTAGAATACTCAGAAGAGTCCTGGAGACCTGAGGAGACTTGCTGTCACTTAGCCTCTAGTGAACCACCGGCTATGATAGATGTGAAAAACTACTACTACTACTACTAATAATAATAATAATAATAATAGCACAACGAGAATACAAAACTAGACACGACTGGGTTGGGAAGGTGATCCACTGGGAATTATGCAACAAAAATTAATCTTGACCATAGAACAAAATTGCATATGCATAAATCAGAATCTGTTCTTGAGAACGAAACGCAGAACGAGACCTGAGCAGACTTGATGTCACTCAGACTCCAGTGAAAGACCATCAGCTAATGCTGATGTGAAAACTCAAAAAGAGCAAATAATAATAATAATAAATCTGTTCTTGGGAACGAAACGCACAAAATTCTCTGGGACTTTGAAATAAAAACGGATCACCTTATTCCAGCAAGAAGACCAGACCTAGTGTTGATAAACAAAAAAGAAGGAACTTGTCAACTTGTGGCCTATTAGGCCTCATCAGCAGAGCTATAGATAGGAAGACCGTCTTGTGCGTGATTCGAACCCTGACTGACAGGCGAGGACCGTAACCCCTACACCAACCGGACTTTCTTAGATTTTTCGTTTTTGTTTAGAAGTAGATTTTTATTCCTCTTATAGTGAAGCCTTACATATAGGTATGCCCGCCTAATTAATTAATTATTAATTAATTAACTTTCAAAACTAGGCACGAATTCAATTA
>CM042181.1:2086921-2099421 GCA_023376005.1 Doryteuthis pealeii | reverse complement strand
CTCTCTCTCTCTCTGTCTATGGGTAAATAATAGGGTAGACTAGGCACTTTAGCATTGGTTAGCCAACCAGTCTAGGAGAAGGAAAATTCTAAATTAAAATCCGTTTAAAAAAACTGACCTTGTGTTACATCCTGCTCGTGTGGAGGGGTTGTATTTCTTTGTTCATTCTCTTTCATTTTCTCTTTCCTTTTCTCTTTCATTTTCTCTTTTATTCTTAACTAATTTCTTTCTATTTACCCTCCTTCAGTTCTCTTTTTTTTGTATTTCCCAAGCATTGCTCTAATTTTTCTTCCTTTTCTTTCCTTCCATCTTAAATCCTTTCGATTTGTCTGCACCCTAGTGACCTGAACCGTGCTTTTTTCCTATCTCTATTTATCAGCCTCCTTAATCATTTTCATGTGCACAAAATCCCACCCCGATTACCTTCCAGCTCAATTTCATTCAGCTGACCCCTCCCCCCGATCTTCTATTCATTCTTCGCTTACTTTCCCCTTTGTCTATCGGTGTTTTCAGCGTTATCTCTAACCCCAACCCGCTTGCTCAACTCACGCAGACATGTGTCGTCTTTTGTTGGTCTTCTTTTTTCCCCCAAACATTTAAAACAAAACAACAAAAAGCAACGTTCTCCGTTCTCTATAATTCATAATTTCTTATCTTAAATTTGATATCTCAGTCATGAACCGTTCTTCCAGGAGTGTCTATGTTTACTCTACCCCCCCCCCAATTACTTATCAGCGTCTTTTTTATCTACTTGTTACGTTTCTTTTGCTAATAAAATATTGGATGCACAGTCAGAGTTAAAATTACAACAGCTTACATAGCATTATCATTTGGTTTGGTTTGGTTTGTTTTGTTTTACGGCATATCAACCTCAAGTGGGTCATTTAATGCCGATAAAGTTTTGAAATGAATCAATTCTTAATGGATAATACAATTTTTTTATGAATACATTTTTCTATTTAACCCATAGATGGGACCATAACAGGTACTACCACTCCGGGTCAGAGTGAACCAGGGAACAATGGTGAAGGGATGCTCCACATTCCCCAAAACTCCAAAACTGGAACCTCACCATCAGATAGAGTTTAACGTCATTCCCAGGACATGTAGACCCTCAGCCACCGCCTTCTAGCACCCATCTGATAAAAAGTGGTTGGGGCTTGCCATGAGGGCAATAGGGTTGGGAAAATCATACAGGTGCTAGGGCTTGACGTGACCAGCCGATTGATCGGAGGGGGCCTCTCCGACCGCCCGTCGAGCCCAAGATAGGGCCAAAGTGGAGTATTGCATGTCATGAACTGCTCATCCACCTGGGCTCTATCCTTAAGCATCACGGGTCGCCACCCACGGCCAACAGGTGGCCCCATTGGGGAGTCTTACCCCTTTGCAGAGGTGCAGTCGGTGCATTCTAATACCCCAGCCGACAGGGCGGTCTTCCAGGAATGTCTATGTTTACTCCCCCCCCCCCCATCAATTACTTATCAACGTCTTTTTTTTATTATTTGTTACGTTTCTTTTGCTAATAAAACATTGGTTGCACTGTCAGAGTTAAAATTATAACAGCTTACTTAGCATTATCACTCTTCAGAAAGGCATAAACCCACTTTTCCCTGTATTCAATATATATTCACTTAGACTAGACGGGTGGTCGGAGAGCCCCCCCCCTCCGATTAATCGGCTGGTCACGTCAAGCCCTAGCACCTCCTAGCCCTATTGCCCTTATGGCAAGCCCCAACCCCTTTCCTAGAAGGCGGTTGAGGCCTACATGTCCTGGAATGACGTTAAGCTCTATCTGATGGTCAGTTCTGGATGTTTGCACCCCTTCATCACCATTTTTCCCTGGTTCAATCTACACGGAGTGGTAGTACCTGTTAGGGTCCCATCTATGGGTTAAATAAAAAATGTATTTATAAAATAAATTGAGTATTCATTTAAGAATGACTTTATTTCAAAACTGTATCGGCATTAAATGACCCACCAGGGTCGATATGCCGTAAAACAAAACCAAACCAAACCAAACCAAACCATTAACACACTCCTTTTTGCTCGATTCAGGCGGACAAGTGTCCTCTTTAGTTGGTCTACTTCTTTCAGCAAACAAAAAAAAGCAACTTTCTCGGTTCTCTATAATTCATAATTCCTTATCTGCAATTTGATATCTTAGGCATAAACCGTTCGTCTTTCTCGTTCCATTAAAAAAATCAAATCCCGCCAAGGAAACAACTAAACAAAAGAAACTAACAAACTACTCTTGTCACTTCATTAATGAACAATGGACGAATGCTATGAGAGAAATATGAGATCTTTGACCGGGTTACAGCAAACAGGAACGCCGAGGAGATACGACCATAAAAAAAGATGTTTATTTGTTTTAGACAAATACGGATAAGATGTAACGTTCAATACTCATTGAATGGTAGGATGTTAATGTAAAAAGGAAGAAGGGGAAGTAATCCGTGGGGCAAGTGGGTTGGAAAGGAGTCGGAAATAGATAGTATATTGGTAATCGATTTAAGGGGCGAAGATTGTTTGGCGATAATGTGAAATATTCTTGATTGTAGTGAATAAAATCGCAATAAATAGCTTAGATTACAACACACACATTTAGAAAGGTTAAATATTACTATTTTATGAGTGTCTGGCTATTAGTATCTGGTCGTGAGCGGACATATACACGTACACACAAAAACACGCTCCAACACGCACAAATATATATATATATATAAAGTAATCCACAGACACATGTTTCGAGGTATCACCTCTCATCAGTGTTGTTATACCGTTTTTAACAGCTAACTTTGGCCGGGTTCGAGACCCGAATGAACTTTCATTCGCCAATCCTCTTACCCGTACGGCCACAGGCAGCTGTCAAATATAGGAGACTATTCAATCGCTACATTTCTAAGCGTAAATGAATTCTCTAGAGGCCTCAAACTTTATGTAAACAAAGCGAGGCTTAGCTGTACGCCGAATACGGTGAATTTTGCAATTAAATCCCTTCTAATTAAAGTGCTCAACCAAATTGGGAGCATATTATAAAGTAATCCACAGACGCGTATTTCGAGATATCACCTCTCATCAGTAACAGCTACCTCTGGCCGGGTTCGAGACCCGAATGAACTTTCGTTCGTCAATCCTCTTATCCGTACGGCCATAAGCAGCTGTCAAATATAGGAGACTATTCAATCGCTACATTTCTAAGCGGAAATGAATTCACTAGAGGCCTCAAACTTTATGTAAACAAAGCGAGGGTCAATACTTAAGCATTTCGGTATATTGTACCATCTTCAGTACACTGTTAATTAATGTTTATGTGAGGGACTAAATGAAAGATATTAAGTGTACAGTGAATGTGTAAATATGATGTTATTAACCGTTAATTTTTTATATGCGCGTTTGTTTACGAAAAGCCAATGACGTGATCAATGCATGTGCAAAGGTATCATATGATGGGGCATGCATGTACGTGAATAGGTGGAGAACGAAAAGTTAACAAAGATATGACGTATTTCATATGGAATATTAATGTTAGAAAAGTAAAAAGTAAGCTATCATATGATCTTCACCTTCCATTTTGTGCGCATGTATTGATCACGTCATTTGCTTTCGTAAAAAACGCACATATAAAAATTAACGGTTAATAACATCATATTCACACATTCACTATACACTTAACATCTTTCATTTTGTCCCTCACATAAACATTACTTAACAGTGTCCTGAAGATGGTACAATATGCCGAAATGCTTAAGTAATGATACATAAAATTGTTTCCCCTAATCCTAACATCCTGTGTTTGTTATATTTTAAAAATATTTTCTTCTCATATTGTCGGATTAATTTCCTCACCATATTTCCATATATATATATATATATATACTTAATTTTCCGAGAGGAAATAAAGGAAAATAAAGTGCTTAATTATAAATGTAAGAGCTTTATTTATTAAATATAACTGTTTATACAGAGGTTTTAGTGAGCATCTACCGAAGGTTTCTGGCTTTTGCCTTCTTCAGGATACTTATTTGATGTGTTTATAAGCAAACACGTTACGGTTAAAATTATAGACGCTATTAATTTCAAAATTAACCAGAAACCTTAGACTAAAACCTCTGTATAATATTTAATATATATATATATATATAATATATATATATATATATATATATGTGTGTGTGTGTGTGTGTGTGTGTGTGTAAATTGAAAATGGAAGTGAATCCGACGGTATGTTGAAAAGAGGAAGAAAGTGATAGGCAGAATGTAAAGCAAGGGACTGGTCAGTTTTGATTAAATTGCCAGAAACAATTAATTAAAACCAATAAAAATATTTTTTCCAACATAACTCAATCCTAAAAGTAAGGAATAATTTAGTATAATTTTCGTGTCATTAAACTATATATATGACTGTGTATCTGTTATTTTTTAAACTTTGTGGTTATTTACAGCTTAAAGTTATTGAGCGTAACTTACAGTGAGGATCGAACTCACTACTCAATGATAATGACCTGTGACACCACCTTTCTAACCCATGCCTCCAAGCGCTCGGAAATATCATCAACGACCACAGTGAATTGTCAGCGTCATTGTTAGAATATTGATCACTGTTGTAGGTGTTGTTGTTGCTGCTGTTGTTGCTGCTGTTGTTTTCCAATTACCTTTAATTACAATTGGTAATTACCTGTGAGATTGAGACTAACAATTTGGACTTGATTGTTTGTTGTCTAACGCCTATCATTGTTATTCTACCAATGAGTTGGAAAGGCGACAAAGTTCAAAGATTGATGAATTGATAGATAGGAACAGTCTCAGATAGATGGATAGATAGATTGATAGATAGATTGATAGATAAAACGAAAAATAGATAGATAGATACGAACAGACTGACATACATACATATATACATGAGGAAAAAATGAGTAAAAAATTGTCGGATTCATTTTCCATTTTCACATATATACATACATACATACATACATTCGTACAAAGTGAAAGATAGATAGATTGATAAGAACAAATATATACATTCATAGATTTATACATACATACAAATAAAAATAGATAGATATCGACATACTGAAATATACGTGCATGCATATCTCTTCTCTCTCTCTATATATATATATATATATATATATAATATATATATATATATATATATTGTGCTTAATTGAAGTCGTACCTAATTTTGAAAGTTAATTAATTAATAATCAATTAATTAGCGGGCATACTATTTAAATAAGGCTAAAACAAAACGAAAAATCTAAAAGAAAGTCCGGTTGGTATAAGGGTTACGGTGCTCGCCTGTCAGCTTGACAGTCGGGTTTCGAATCACGCACAAGGCGGTCTTCGTATCTATTGCTCTGCTGATGATGTACATACAGATTGATTTTTCTCGATTTGTTTAGCCTTACATTTAAATAGGTATGCCCGCCTAATTAATTAATTATTTATTAAGTAGCTTTCAAAATTAGGTACGACTTAAATTAATGACATATTCTCCCAAAAATTGTCGGCTAAAAAAAAAGCCATATCATAAACACATCGCATGTGTATTTACTTCTCATATATATATATATATATTATATATATATATATATATATGAGTGTATGCATACACGTATATATATATATTATATATATATAATATATATATTCCTTCAGGGAAATTATATTTTTATTGGTTACTAGCAAATCATCCAAAGTAATTATGCAAGAGCACTGTGTTAAGCAAAGTGCGATCCTTAGTGAAGAAACCTTTGGTTGTTCCTTGGTTTCCCTTAATATTGCGTATGATCCTTTGGTTGTTCCTTGGTGTTCCTTAATGTTGGGTATGATCCTTTGGTTGTTCCTTGGTGTTCCTTAGTGTTGGCTATGATCCTTTGTTTGTTCCTTGGTGTTCCTCAGTGTTGTAAGCTTGTTCGTCAATGTCGAATAAATGGAGGGCTATCAATATCATTGATTAAATAGTTAACTAACGACGTCCTCGAGCTGTTGATTGGCTGGGATTAAAACAACGAATCCTCGCTTAGTCTATAAATTTAAGTAGTGGATTGCAACACGGCTTATATATTAAAAATATTCCAACAGACTTGACTCAGTTTCCTCTACTGACTTCATAACCTAATAGTTTTTTTTAACATACCTTTCTATTAAATTCGAATTGGGAAGTCAGCATTTTTCAATCATACGACACGTGACGGAGATTCGCTGTAAACGTCCTCAGTCACCAACGAGGAGATCACCAAGTCAATAATTTTCTCTTGGTGTTACTTATCATAAAATCATCCAAAGAAACGAAGGACTTTACCCAGTCCCTAGACTGATTTCATAACCTAATAGAATACAAACATACCTTTAGGCTTAAATTAAAATGGTGACGCTTGTCTTTTGCAAGGAATCATACGACATGCGAATGGAGTCAACAATCCTCTTTTGGTGTTAGTTACCAGCAAATCAGCCAAAAGAACGATGGACTTAACCCACTTCCTATATTGAATGTATATATTAAAATGATTCAAACAATCCTTTTGATTAAAATCAAAATCGAAACGCCAGGCTTTTGCAGGGAATCAAACGACACGTGACGAACATTTGTTGTAAACGTTCACAGTCGACAAGGCTCTTCTGAGGAGATGATGAAGTCAATAATTTTCTTTTGGTGTTACTTACCATCAAATCATCGAAAGAGACTGATGTCATAACCTAATAGAATTCAAACATTTTGATTTAATCTAAAGGTATGTTGGATTGGTTGTTTTTGTTTTACGACATATCAACCCCTTTCGGTTTATTTAATGCTAAATCAAGTAATTTTGATATCAGATCGGTTACAGTACCTGAATTCAAACATACCTTTGGGTTTAAATTAGAATAATGACGCCTGTATTTTGCAAGCAATCATACGACATTTAAAATTTTACAGTCGCCAAGACTCTTCTGGGGAGACCATGGAGTCAAAAATCTTCTCTTGTTGTTACTTACCGTCAAATCACCCAAAAGAACAATGGACTTAACCCAGTTCCTATACTGACTGTATATCTTAAAAGGATTCGAACACTCCTTTTGATTAAAACCAGAATGGCGACACCAGTCTTTTGCAAGGAATCATACGACACGTAACGGGGATTTGCTATAAACACCCTCATCACTAACGCTCTTCATCATTAATTATCTTTTGGTCTTAGGGTAACCTAACGAGTTGCTAAAGAGTTGCTCCCCTTTCATCAGTAAGGGACTGGAGGGACCGGATATGGGAATTCTGCCATGTTACTTTGAACTGGGGTTTTGGTCAGGAAAGACGTGCATCAGGACGCTTTAACTAGTGACCACATACGTCAGCACGGTTTGGGCTAGTTCAGTCACTTTTAGGGTAGAACAATTTTCTACCCTGTGTTAAATAAGGACTCTTAGCAGAGAGTCAACAAACAAAGCCACTGGCCCCATGTGTGAAAACACATAACACAAGGAACGGTCCCATATGTGACCACACTATGACCCAAGGACCGGCCTGATGCGTGAGCACATGTATCATACTCACAGCTGAACTCTATCTGAAACCATCTGATTGTATTCCCTGTCAGTGAGAATTAAAAAAAAACAGATATTGTTATTGTTAAACATATTTCACTGTTTTTAATTATGAACTTTGTATATCCTACATTTCTGGATATAACATTACCATCAAATCATCCAAAGAAACCTGCCCTGTCGGCTGGGGCGTTAGAACACACCGACTGCACCTCTGCAGAACAGTAAGACTGTTGGCTGTGGGTGGCGACCCGTGATGCTTAAGGATAGAACCTAGGTGGCTGAGCAGCCCATGACTTGCAATATTCCACTTTAGGCTTTTCTTGGGCTAGACGGGCGGTCGGAGAGGATCCCTCCGATCAATCGGCTGGCCACGTCAAACCCTAGAACCTATATGATTGCCCCAACCCTATTGCCCTTATGGCAACCCTCAATCCTTCTTATCATATGGGTACTAGAAGGCGGTGGCTGAGGGTCTACATGTCCTGGGAATGACGTGAAACTCTATCTGATGGTAAGGTTCCAGTTTTGGAGGTTTGGTGAATGTGGAGATCCCCTTCATCACCATTGCTTCCTGGTCCACTCTGACCCGGAATGGTAGTACCTGTTAGGGTCCTATCTATGGGTTAAATAGAAAAATGCATTTATAAAATTTTTTTATTATCCATTAAGAATTGATTTATTTCAAAACTTTATCGGCATTAAATGACCCACTGAGGTTGATATGCCGTAAAACAAAACCAAAACAAAACCAATCCAAAGAAACGATGGAATTTACCCAGTCCCTAGACTGACTTCATAACCTAATAGAATTCAAACATACCTTTGGGCTTACAACCAAGTCACGCTGAAAGCATTAGATCCTGTTAGATCACCGAAATTAAGCAGCGATGAGCCTGTTCAATACTTCGATGGGTGACAATTTAAGCAACATCAGGTACTGTAACAATCTAATATCAAAATTACTAGATTTAGCATTAAATAACCCGAAAGGGGTTGATATGCCCTAAAACAAAACGACCAATCCAACATACATTTAGATTAAATCAAAATGGTGGCGCTAGCCTTTTGCAAGGAATCATACGACACCCTCTTCCAAGGAGAACAAGAAGTCATACGACAATGCTGTTCTGATGAGACCATAGTCAATAAATTTGGTCAGAGGTGACCGTTATAGTCAATAACACTAGAACAGTAGATGACCCGGGTCACGGAAGTTTACAACCAAATAAGACAGGAATACAACACCTCTTGATGATCTAAAAGCTGATTGGACAATGCCCCGTTGTTCTAAACTGACCTGTCCCTTTTAGCTGCTGAATTCGCTAAGGTAACCACGCCCTTCTGCTAAAAATCTTGTCCAACCAAGTACACATTGTAGATCTATTCTAACTACAGGGTGGGTCAAAATGGCTACAACTGCAGAATAGCATACAAGAGATAATATAATTGGAATTGGATTATTAAAACTGTTTGTTTTTATTTTTCAAGTTTCCTAATAATTCTTCTGATTTCAAAATCTAGAAAAGCATTCATGAGTCCTCCGAAACAGCTTTTTTTGGCTGACGGAGTACTTTTGGTTCGTATCCGAAACATTATCAAGGTAGAGTATGTGTCCTTCATTATTAAAACTGATTAAGTAATGTTAATGAAATAATTAAAGACACACATACTCTACCTTGATAATCTTTCGGATAAGAACCGAAAGTTAGCCAGCAATTATTCTATGGGAAAAAATATTAATGACAGAAGTTTACAACCAAATAAAACAGGGACACAATAACTCTTGATGATCTAAAAGCTGATTGGACACTGACCTGTCTCTTGTAGCTGTTGAATTAGATAAGGTAACCACGCCCTTCTGCTAAAAATATTGTCCAACCGAGTACACATTGTAGATTATTCTAACTACAGGGTGTGTCAAATGGATACAAATGCAGAATAGTAGCAAAAGATATTATCTTTTAAATCATATTTTACGTATACAGTGGGCAACGATAATTTTTTAGCTATCCTTAATTACAGCAATTTTGGCTTGTGTAATAACGTCTGATTCTTGTTGACGAGCGGTTGAATGGTCTAAAACACTGTCAAATATCAAAGGAACTACTCCAACAATTTGAAACCAATCGGATTAACAAGAATGTCTAACGTTTTGAAGAAGATGTAGCGCCATGTCATACGAGCAAAGTAGCAAAGGCCATGAAGAAATCGCAATGAATCAAGTCACTCCAATGAGGAATCCAAAGTCCTGACATGAATCCAATAGAGAACGTTTGGGGGCTGACTTCTGAATTTAGGTCGGAAAATTAAAAACGGAAAGTTTTTTGGTGATACCCCATGACAGTTTAACTGCAGTCTATGAATTAACATTTTGCGAATTTGGTTACGGTTTTAGGGGATTAAGGTTGTTTTTAATTACGTATTGCTTTAAAAAATAAACAACAACAAAAAAACAAATGACGATACATTTAATGTTGAAAAATATTTTTTTAAACTAATTTTAATTGAAATTATACATTGCAATACTAACACAAACAACTGTCTCAATAATAGTTTCAATAATTAATTTCAATGGTTAATTAAATGTATAGTAATTTGGGTTTTTTGTTGTTATTTTTTAAGCAATACGTAATTAAAAAAACAACCTTAATCCCCTAAAACCGTAAAGATTTTTGGTGGTCCCCAATGACAGTTTAACTACATTCTATGAATTAAGATTTTGCGAATTGGGTTACAGTTTTAGGGGGTTAGGGTTGTTTTTAATTACGTATTGCTAAAAAACAAATAAACAACAAAAACCCAAATTACTATACATTTAATTAACCATTGAAATTAATTATTGAATCTATTATTGAGACAGTTGTTTATGTTAATATTGCAATGTATAATTTCAATTAAACTTAGTTTTAAAAAATATTTTTCAACATTAAATGTATAGTAATTTGGTTTTTTTTGTTTTTTTTTTTGGGGGGGCGTGAATTGAGGTGGGTTAGAGTATGTGGGGAGAGGGGTAGGACGCTGCTATGAAATAAGATGGTTGTAGTTAAAATAAATTATTACATGAAAATAACTTAGTCTTTTCCTTCATTTATTCATCACAATTGTTCTGTTAGTTTACACACCTGATCTAAAAGTGGATTGTACATTGCGCTCTTGTGATAAACTGACCTGTCCCTTGTAACCGATGAATTCGCTAAGGTAACCACACCCTTCTGTTAAAATCCTATCCAACCGAGTATACATTGTAGAGCTATTCTTACTAAAGGGTGGGTCAAAATGGGTTTTGGGTGCAGAATTAGCACCCAAAATATATCATTGTTGGAATCGTATTTTACGTATACAGTTGGCTACCATAAGTTTTTAGTCACCATGTATGCATGATGGCATACATGGATTCTGGTTCAAAAAATTACTTCCATTCACGAGAGACTGGCCCAACAACCGAACAGATACCTTTAAGGTAAATGTATCCGAATGCATTACAAAGGAAATTACTACCCTAATTCAGAAAGACCCACAAAAAAGAAACCATCCCTAGAAATTATAGACCAATAACGTGTCTACCCATGATTTGGAAAATATTGACTGAGGTAATAAAACAAGAAATGTATTTTTCAGTTAATTGGTGTAAACTTTTTCCAAAAGTATTTGGGGCTTTAGAATAAACCGGCTGTACCTCTGCAGAGGGGTAAGACACCCCCAATGGGGCCACCTGTTGGATGTTGAGACTGACCTGTGAAGCTTAATGATGGAATCCTAATGGCTGAGCAGTCCATTACAGGCAAACACTCCACTTTCGTGCTTACTTAGGATAGAAGGGCGGTCGGAGAGGCTCCCTCCAATCAATTGGCTGGTCACGTTAATTTAATGAATGCTTACATATATATATATAATATATATATATATATATATTATAGAGAGGAGAGAGAGAGAGAGAGAGAGAAAGGCAGAGAGACAGAGATATGGAGATATGGAGATATATTAGCGAGAGAAACAGATATGTTTATATAGGGCCAGTTTAGCTCAGTCGGTAGAGTGTCCGGCTGGGAACCTCATGGTTCCTGGTTCGATACTGGCCCTCGCAAACTCAGCGTATGAGTAGCACGGGGATCTGTTTGGTAAAGTGAGTAGCTGATGGTAGGAATGGCAGTCGCCACTAAAAAATATCTCCTTGGTCTAGCGCTACTGAAAAGGGAATAGACTCCCTCGCTGATTGGCTGATACCGACTTTAGGCCGCCCCGACGACTTTACTTTACTTATTATATATATATATATATATATATAGAGAGAGAGAGAGAGAGAGAGAGAGAGAGACATCTACATATATGAGTTGTAGATTGATTTTGAAGACTTATCAGAATGTGAAGGAAGAAAAGGTAACGAAAACAAACCAAACCAAACACCTAAAACTTGCTGATCTAAATTAATATTCTAACGTGCAACATAATTATTGGCCCCGAACTCTTTTGAAGATGGGATATTAATCCCGAAATTTTAAGGAAACATCAAAAACATATAAATACAGATAAATGAACAACATACTTGTTACCTTTTGTTCATTCGCATTGTTTTTGGTTTGGTTTGGTTTGGTTTTTGTTTTACGGCATATCAACCTCAGTGGGTCATTTAATGCCGATAAAGTTTTGAAATAAATCAATTCTTAATGGATAATGCAATTTTTTTATAATACATTTTTCTATTTAACCCATAGATGGGACCCTAATAGATACTACCACTCCGGGTCAGAGTGAACCAGGAGCAATGGTGATGAAGGGGTGCTCCACATTCCCCAAAACTCCAAAACTGGAACCTCACACCATCAGAATAGAGTTTAACGTCATTCCCAGGACATGTAGACCCGCAGCCACCGCTTTCTAGCACCCATATGATAAAAAAGGGATTGGGGCTTGCCATAAGGACAATAGGGTTGGGGAAATCACTATAGATGCTAGCCTGACGATCTCTCTCA
>CM042181.1:2083875-2086821 GCA_023376005.1 Doryteuthis pealeii | reverse complement strand
AAAAGACGACACATGTCTGCGTGAGTTGAGCAAGCGGTTGGGGTTGAGATAACGCTGAAACACCGATAGACAAGGAAAGTAAGCGAAGAATGAAAGAAGATCGGGGGGAGGGGTCAGCTGAATGAAATTGAGCTGGAGGTAATCGGGGTGGGATTGTGCACATAAAATGATTAAGGAGGCTGATAAATAGAGATAGGAAAAAGCACGGTTCAGGTCACTAGGGTGCAGACAAATCGAAGGGATTTAAGATGGAAGGAAAGAAAGAGAGAAAATTAGAGCAATGCTGGGAAATAGAAAAAAAAAAGAGAACTGAAGAGAAATAAACAGAAAGAAATTAGTTAAGAATAAAAGAGAAAATGAAAGAGAAAAGGAAAAGAAAATGAAAGAGTATGAACAAGAAATACAACCCTCCACACGAGCAGGATGTAACACAAGGTCAGTTTTTTTAAACGGATTTTTAATTAGAATTTTCCTTCTCCTAGACTGGTTGGCTAACCAATGCTAAAGTGCCTAGTCTACCCTATTATTTACCCATAGCTGGAGAGAGAGAGGGAGTGAGAGAGAGAGAAAGAGAGAAGAGGAGAGAGAGAGAGAGAGAGAGAGAGGAGTAGATAGATACTTACCCTTCCCAAGATTGACGGTTAAGGTCACTAGAGTGCAGAAAAATCGAAGGGATTTAAGATGGAATGAAAGAAAAGAGAGAAAAATTAGAGCAATGCTTGGGAAATAGAAAAAAAAAGAACTGAAGGAGAATAAATAGAAAGAAATTAGTAAAGAATGAAAGAGAAAATGAAAGAGAAAATGAAAGAGAATGAACAAAGAAATACAACCCATCCGCAGGAGCAGGATGTAACACAAGGTCATTTTTAAGCAGAGTTTAACAGATTTTAATTTAGAATTTTCCTTCTCCTAGACCGGTTGGCTAACCAAGGCTAAACTGCCTTGTCTACCCTATTATTTACCCAGAGAGACAGAGACAGAGACAGAGAGAGTAGATGGATACTTACCTTCCCCAAGTTGGATGGTTAAGGTCACTAGAGTGCAGAAAAATCGAAGGGATTTAAGATGGAATGAAAGAAAAGAGAGAAAAATTAGTTTTGCGTGTGTCTTCGCATGTCCTTGTGAATTTGAGTCTAGAGGAAATAATTCGACCCATAATCATTATTTATTATTGTTCTTGTGTGTCTGCGTACCTAGGCTTGTGCAGCGTAATTATTCTGGTCTACGGAGAATTGAATTGAAGAGAATTGAAAGAAAGAGAGGAAGAAGAAATAAGAACAAACAAAGTAAACACTAAGTGGGGTGCCAGTAATTTGACTGAAGAATGACCCCGGAAATAGATTTAAAAATAAAAACGGAAGTGCCTGGCTTTGACCGGAAACAGATGTGACGCCGAAACGAGAAACGGGAGAGAAGAAAATCTGCCTCTTTTTGGGATCGGTTCTGATTAGAGCAGACGTGTATGGTGGGTTTGGGACAGCAGTACAGAATGATATTATGGTAGAAGATATAATAATTTGATCGTACCCCCTCTCCCTCCCCCCTCTCTCTCTCTCTCTCTCTCTCTCTATTATCTATCTATCTTTCCTTCTCCCTGAAAAAGAACCACGAGCCTAGAAATAGATACACACGTCCTTGGACTATACAACTTGCGTATGTGTGTTTCTGAACAAACGACTATTACTACTACTAACGACGACAACTACTGCAGCTTGTGTTGGCCTATGCAACATACCTCGTCCTGATACATATATCTTCGGCTCGTTATGCTACACTTGCCACTGTGTGTCCCTGTAATTCCATCTGACTGTGTTTCTATGTGTGCCTGTGTGTGTTCCTGTGTTTGTGTGTGTCTTCGCATGTCCTTTTGAATGTGAGTTCCCGTGTGTCTCTGTAAATGTTATTTATCATTGTCTGTCTGTGTACCTATGTTTGCGTAGCATAATCATTATGGTCAACGGAGAATTTGGGGATTGAAAGGAGAAAGAGAGGAAAAAGAAATAAGAACAAACAAAGGTTTAAATTTGGAAGAGTAAACACTAAGTGGGGTGCCAGTAATTTGACTGTAGAATGACCCCGGAAATAGACTTAAAAATAAAAACGGAAATTCCTGGTTTTGACCGGAAACAGATGTGACGCCGGAACCAAAAACGGGAGAGAAGAAATCTGCCTCTTTTTGGGCTCGGCTCTGGTGAGAGCAGACGTGTATGGCAGTCCCCCGTATTGGGTTTGGGACAGCAGTACAGAATGATATTATGGTAGAAGATATAATAATTTGACCATACCCCCCCTCTCTCTCTCTCTTTCACTCTCTCTCTCTCTCTATTTTTCCTTCTCTCTCTGAATACAATAAGACAGGTAGATAGATAGATAGATAGATATGAATAGAATACGATATATATAGAGATAGATAGATAGATAGATATGAATACAATAAGACAGATAGATAGATAGATAAATATACATAGAATAAAATAGATAGTTAGATATGAATACAATAAGACAGATAGATAGATAGATAGATAGATAGATATGAATAGAATAAAATAGATGGATAGATATGGAAGATATATATATATATATAATATATATATATATATATATATAATATATATATAGATAGATAGATAAGTACAGAATGATATTATGTTAGAAGATATAATAATTGACCATACTCCTCTCTCTCTCTCTCTCTCTCTCTCTCTCTCTCTCTCTCTTCTATCTATCTATCTATCTATCTATCTTCCTTCTCTCTGAAAAAAACCCACGAGCCTAGAAAATAAATACGCACCCTCTTGGGACTATACAACTTGTGTTTATGTTGTTTCTGAACTAACGACTATTACTACTACTAACGGCGACTACTACTACAGCTTCAGTTGGCTTATGCGACATACATCGTTCTTATACATATATCGTTCGGGCTCGTTATGCTACACTGTGTGT
>CM042181.1:2068875-2078875 GCA_023376005.1 Doryteuthis pealeii | reverse complement strand
TGTTTCAAATCTTTTTGTCTGCATTCTTATTAGACTTTCTAATTTAATACGATATTTCATTACATTAAAACTTAAATACTTGCACCCGGAGGGTGCATATATTTGCTAGTATATTTAATGTACCAAACTTATTGGTAAATCCTCGCGGTGAGAAAAAAAAACAGCAAATAGTTTGATTGTAAAAATATACTACCAAACATCAACCGGGAAGAAAAAAAAATGGAAAAAAGAAAAGACCAAGATAATCGTACCAACCCAAAATAATCTATTGGTACAATATTTTTCCCAAAAGAAAAAAACAATTTATATTTATATATATAAGATATATATATTCATACAAAACCGCCAGGAGACTAAAGCTAATAAGTAAAAAGTGCTCAATACCTAAGTAGAGCAAACAATAAAAATAAATCGAATGAGTCAGACGAACCTACTAAAAGTTTCGCTTAATGCTCTTCAGAGCTAAGATCTTAGCCCTGAAGAGCATTAAGCGAAACTTTTAGTAGGTTCGTCTGACTCATTAGATTTATCTTAATATATATATATATATATATATATATATATATTTGGGAAAATATGTGCTTCATTCGTACCTAATTTTGAAAGTTAATTAATTAATAATTAATTAATTAGTCGGGCATACCTATTCAAACGTAAGGCTTCACTATAAGAGGAATAAAAACCTACTTCTAAACAAAAACGAAAACTCTAAGAAAGTCCGGTTGGTGTAGGGGTAACCCCTACACCAACCGGACTTTCTTAGAGTTTTCGGTCCTCTCCTGCCAGTCAGGGTTCGAATCACGCACAAGACGGTCTTCCTATCTATAGCTCTGCTGATGAGGCCTAATAAGCCGAAATGTACATACAGAGATTGATTTTTCTTGATTTATTAAGCCTTACATTTGAATAGGTATGCCCGCCTAATTAATTAATTATTAATTAATTAACTTTCAAAATTAGGTACGACTTCAATTAAGCACAGATTCTCCCGAAAGTTGTCGGCAAAAAAAAAAGAAGAAAAAAGCCATATCAAAAACACATCGCTTGTGTATTTACTTCTCATATATCTTATTATAATATAGATTGTGTGTTTTTCTGTCTGTAACCGAAACTATATTACTACTCAAGTCACAATTCCCTTAGTTATTGACATCACATTCTCCATGATTGTATTTTTATTTAAACTGCAAATATTGATAAAATTGTTTTACATTATTAATACTGTTAACCATATCTACATGCTATTAACATGCAATTGTATTTATATATACAACAAAATAGCGGTTTACAGTGTGAACGGGAAGGCTAATTTGCATATTGATATTAAAAATGTGATTTTAATAAATATATGCTTAGTATTATGGATTTCTAACTGTTTGGTTTTATTCTAATAAATATAAGCAAACATCTCTTCAATGAATCTTAAATGAAATCCATTAAAAAGAAGAAATAATTGTAATTCTTTATTTCCTATTTCAAGTAAATAGTTAAATTAGGAAGATTTAGTGATGAAAGACGGGAGTGATGGAAGAGTAAGTTTCGGTTGTTCTTTTTTTCGATTATACTCCCTTTGTTTCAAATCTCTTTATATTCATTCTTATTTAGTTTCATTAGCCTTTCTAATTTAATACAATACTTTATTACATTAAAACTTAAATACTTGCACCCGGAGGGTGCATATATTTGCTAGTATATATATATATATATGGTGCTATGATTGCGTATAACCAGTTATGTTTTCTTGGGTTATTGTTGCCTCTCGTTCCTTCTGGTTCTTTGGCGTCGCGGCTTCTTTCCTCTCCTTTTCACTCCTTTTCATCTCTTGTGTGACAAAGAGGCACCAGGCGGATCGGTTTCCTGCACCGACCTCCTTTGTGTTGGTGTTGATGTGGCATGTCTTCATGTCCTTCTTGCAAACGTCTTTGAAACGTAGGCGTATTTGTCCATTTTTTTCATTTTCCTTCAGCTTCACCCTGTGATCTGCTGGAACTGCAAAATCGACCAGTTGACAAGTTCTTTCTTTTTTGTTAATCAACACTAGGTCTGGTCTTCTTGCTGGAATAAGGTGATCCGTTTTTATTTCAAAGTCCCAGAGAATTTTATGCGTTTCGTTCCCAAGAACAGATTTATTATTATTATTTGCTCTTTTTGAGTTTTCACATCAGCATTAGCTGATGGTCTTTCACTGGAATCTGAGTGACATCAAGTCTCCTCAGGTCTCATTCTGCGTTTCGTTCTCAAGAACAGATTCTGATTTATGCATATGCAATTTTGTTCTATGGTCAAGATTAATTTTTGTTGCATAATTCCCAGTGGATCACCTTCCCAACCCAGTCGTGTCTAGTTTTGTATTCTCGTTGTGCTATTATTATTATTATTATTATTATTATTATTATTATTATTATTATTATTAGTAGTAGTAGTAGTAGTAGTAGTAGTAGTTTTTCACACCTATCATAGCCGGTGGTTCATTAGATGCTAAGTGACAGCAATTCTCCCCAGATCTCCAGGACTGTTCTGAGTATTCTAGCCAATCCCAATCGTGCTGTACGTTGGATGGTTTGGATTCTTCCTCTGATTTCCAATTCCACCAAATTATTTTCCAGGGCTTTGGGGGGATCGTTCCAAGGGCACCAATTACAATTGATACTACCTTCACCTTCATGTCCCAAAGTTCTCTAGCAAGGTCTAATATCCAATATTCAAATTGGAGACAGGTTTGTGTTTGGAGAAAAGTTTAATTAGTGTTTCTTCTCAAAAAAGTTGACAATATTAAAAAAAACACCCAATATGAGTCTAGGTAAAGAAATTAATACATAAGTGAATGATGATGAGGCCTAATGGGCTGAAATGTACATACAGAGATCGACTTTTTCTCGATTTGTTTACACTTTACATTTAAACCGATATGCACGCCTAATTCATTTAATTATAATTAACTAATTAACAAGTTAGGTATGACTTTAATTAAGTACATAATCTCCCTAAAATTGTCGGCCTTCGCCATTTCAAACACATAAGTGAATAGGTAGATATTCTAAGCAAAACAAGACATTAGGTATATATATATATATATATATATATATATATATATATATATATATACCAACCCCTCCGCACGAACAGGATGCGACGCAAGGTCAATTTATTAAGCGAAGTTCAACAGGTTTGAATTCAGAGTTTTCCTTCTCCTAGACTGGTTACCTAGCCATGGTTAAAGAGCCCAATCTGCCCTACTATTTACCCATAGCTGGAGGGAGAGTAGGATTCATACCTTTCCCAATGGTATTAGCGCTAAGTGAAATGCAATTAGCACGTCCAGAATTTGAACTCGGGGCGACGAGTCCATTTCCCATGACTTTAACCATTACACCACGCATTACATTAGGTATATAAGTTCCCAAAATTCGCACTGGATTGTCCAATTGGACACATAGCCTAGTAGATAAAGGAGTTAGTTCAAAACAGTTCTAAGTGACAGTTATCTCTAGGAGGCAGCAGTAATATAGAATAATAATTAACACAGCTTAACACCTGTACCCCAGCTTTGGTTAGCGGTATGAGAACAAGATACCCCCGTGGACTGAATAAAAGGTTAGGTTCAAAGTTCTGTGATGACCCTCAATGACAACGAAGTTCCCGAGTCAGAGAAGGTTCCCGAGTCCGAGAAAGTTCCCGAGTCCGATAAGAAATACCTGAAGAAGGCCGGAGGACCCATCGGCCGAAACGTTGTAGAGATAACAATGAAGATGCGGACAATAAATCCGAATAATACAAGTAATACTAATTATTAAGCTTCATCTCAAAATTTCAGAGAAAAAAAGAAGAAAAATCAACAAAAAAATCACAAACTTACATTCATTGAAATATTTGAACTATACACCAATGTAAAATTTGCTAATATTAAGACGACAAAAGGACATTCTTGTTTACATAACCAACTAACTCACGCACTTGACGTATTCTGCTCGACAATGTTCTAACTCTTCATTGATACTGAATAAACCGGTGCTTGTAAATATGTCAAAATCAATACATCGATTTCATCAGAAAAACTATTTGTCTCTTTGTTTTTTTTTCTCCGGGTACATTGAGATCGATCGTCTCATCGAACTTTCTCATTGTTCATCATTATTATTACTAGTACAAAATAAAAAAAACCCTCCGGGCGATGTAAAAATAGATTTTTGAAACATATTGCCTGAGGGGTGAGAGTAAAAAATTCAATGTCAGTGAGTTTGTACCCTAAGTAAGTAAAATCATCAAATTCATTAAAAGATTAAAAAATAAAACAATTTGAAATGTAAACTTTAAATATGTATTAAAATAAAACAAACTATATATAGATATATAAGACCAGTCATGTATTTATTAAAACTTGTTTTAAAAAACAATGAGGATTTTCTAATGCTGCATGTTCAAATTTTGAGTGTATTTATTCTATGTTATGGCGATTTTGGGTAATGTGACGTAAGCAGTGACGTAATTTTTGTTACAGACAAAAACCGGAAGCGAATCTCCATTATTAATAGATATCGTTATCGATACCAGTTATTGTTTTCCTGTTAGATCACCAAGGTTAAGGGCATTTGATCGGATTTCCATTAGGCATGCAGGACACTGTTGGAGAAGCAAGGACGAACTCATAAACGACGTTCTCCTGTGGAAGCCAACACACGGACATGCTAATGTGGGCCGCCCACCAAGGACCTACATTTACCAATTATGCGAGGATGCTGGTTGCAGCAAAGAAGACCTCCCAGGGGCAATGAATGATAAGGGAATGTTGGCGAGAGATCCTCATGGATATCCGTGCTGCTTGCACGACATTATGATATACATATATATATATGTATATATATGATGATGATGATGAAGGGTATTTGCCTCTCATCCCACTCATGAAGGCGTGACACAAGGACATTTTTATGTGGGCCCACCCACAAGAGGAAACTCATGGGTGGTAGGCACAAAAATGCCTTAATCCAGTCAGCGTTCTCCATCAAGGGGGCGCCTCAGGCACTGGGCTATAAACCGAGCCCCCTTTAAATCAAGGGACCAGGTATTGTATGGGGGGATAGCCCCCTGGATTCAATGCTGCCTATGCCGTCTAAGCAAGCACCAAGGTTAAGCAGTGATTAGTTTGTGCAATACTTAATTGGGTGACCACTTAAGCAACAGCTGGTACTATAAGAAATCTGAGTCATTTGTTTTTCATTTGATTCGGTTTTGAATGACCCGAAAATTGTTGATATGCCGTAAAGAAAAAAAACCTAATCAACCAACCAAGCAATTATATTATATATATATATATATATATATATATATATTATATATATATTTGTATAATGCTTCCAGACCGTTGTCGTGTCAGTGCTGCTGTACGGCTGCACCACCTGGCCCCTAACGAAGCGCCTAGAAAATAAACTAGACGAGAGCTGCACAAGAATGCTGCGTGTGATCATGAACAAGACGTGGAAACAACACCCCACTAGAAATCAGCTGTACGGCCACCTGCCACATATCACCCAAACCACCCGAGTAAGACGGACAAGACACGTAGGGCATTGATGGAGAAGCAAGGACGAACTCATAAGTGACCTTCTCCTGTGGAAGCTAGCACATGGGCACGCCAGTGTGGGCCGACCAGCAAAGACGTACATTGTCTGGGTGGATACTGGATACTTCGTAGAGGACCTCCCGAGAATGATGAGTGATAGGGACGGCTGGAGAGAGATTTTCATGATGATGATGATGATATACATATATATATAGAGATATATAGCTTCCCCTTTCTTCTTACACAACTAGTAATTATCCCATTTTTCTGAAGTCATCCATCATCATCACAAGACATTTCTCCTGCCTCAAGTCCTAATGAAGATTGCAAAAACCTAAACGTTATAACGTCGACTTCAACATCAAGAATAAAAAGCAATTGTCTTTTTCTATTTTCTACATAGATTAAGCAATCTACTGCGATAATTTAAAATCAACACCCAGTAATGAACTACGCATTAGTATTCGAAGTGCTTGATTCACTCTTTATATATATATATATATATATATATATATTATATATATATATATATATATATATATATATATATATATATATGTGTGTTTATATATTTATATATATGTGTATATATATATGCGTCTGTATATAGTATATATATTTATGTATATATATGCATATATATTTGCATATATAAGTATATATACATGTATGTATATACATATATATTCATGTAAATGTATATGTATATACATATATAACTGTATATATATATGTATATATATGTGTGTGTATATATATATTTATATATACACACATATATATATGCATATATATAGATATATATATGCATATGTATCTGTATATATGTATATATGTTCATATGTACATATTATATGTATATATACATATATGTATATATATGTATATTTCTATATATCTGAATATATATGTGTCTATATATATATATATATATATATATATATATATATATATATATTTGTGTATATATGCAGATATGTATGCATATATATGTATATATACATGTATGCATATATAAATACACATATATATACATATACATGTACATGTATATATATAACTATACTGTACATGTATATATATATATAAATATATATACATAGACACGTGTATATATATGTTTATAAATATCTGTAGATACATCTATATATATGTATATATATATGTATAATATATATATATGTATATATATGTATCTGTATATATGTATATATGTGCATATGTATATATATATATACGTATGTATGAGCAGATATATGTATATATACGTATGTCTATATATATATGCATATGTATATATGTCTATATATATATATAATATATATATATATATATATATATATATATATGATTCGTTGTATTGTTGGTTTACAAATAAGAAATGTTGAAGAAAAATCAGCTCTGCCTCATTTTACGTTTTAACGAACTGAAACAAAAAAACGATAACATTGTATCTTCAAGGAAGAAATCCTGTACGAAAAAAAAAAGAGAAAGCTTTCTTTATAACAATTTGTAAAAACTAAAGTTTTATTCTACAAAGAGAAGTCTTGTGAAAATTGAAAAACAATGAAAAAGAAGCCATAGACGAAAAAAAATAAATAAAAATTAAATAAGATACATCAATTTAGAAAAAAAAAAGATTGGTTGGAGGAAAAAATACAGGTGAAATAAAAAACAGATATCACGAGATTTTAACGTCATTTGTTCTTGTCGTGTGTTTTATCATGTCTCCGTCTGTCTGTCTGTCTGTCAGTCTGTCTGCCTACCTCTTTTCGCACACACACACACACACACACATATATATATATATAATATATATATATTATGGTAGAAATGTGAGGAGGTTAATCCGACAGTATGTGGAGAAAAGTAGACAAACACGGGATGTTGTGGAAACTTGATGTTTATTGTCGACGGTGCAACGTTTCGGTCTCTTATCATACCATCTTCAGGACTTGAATATAGTTCTTACTCCAATGATGGAAATTCTCAAAATGCTGAAAGCATTGTGAACCAACAACACATATATAACTTAACGACAAATCCAGTTCCCAATCACACATAAACAAAAAACAATTAAACAGACACACACACACACACACACACATACACATATTTAGCTAACCAATCCCCACAATCTAACACCTGTGGTACCACCATTCACCATTTCGGCACTCCCCATTCCAGAGAGAAGAAGAATCCACTAACCACCCCCAACTAGACTTCCCCCTACTGACGACCTTCCACTTTCAGCATTTTGAGAATTTCCATCATTGGAGTAAGAACTATATTCAAGTCCTGAAGATGGTCTAATAAGAGACCGAAACGTTGCACTGTCGACAATAAACATCAAGTTTCCACAACATCCCGTATTTGTCTACTTTTCTCCATAATATATATATATATATATATATATATATATAAGCATAGATTATATATATATATAAAGCATAGAGATCGGCTCCGCCTAACTTTAAAAGAAAACATTTAACTCCTGCCTTGGATCATTTCGTTGGTCAGTGTGGCTTCATGGCTCGCAGCAGGGCTGGGCTGCTGTCACACTCGAGGAAACATAAAATGTCTTCTTGACAGCATGCACAACATGGGAGGAATCAAATCACTCACTGCTGACTCTCATCTATCGTTCTCGATAGGAGACTGCACCATTATATATATATATATATTATATATATATATATAATATATATATATATATATGGAAATACGGCGAGGAAATTAATCCGACAATATGAGAAGAAAATATTTTAAAATATAACAAACACAGGATGTTATGATGAGGGGAAACTTTTATGTGTCAATACTTAAGCATTTCGGTATATTGTACCATCATCAGGACACTGTTAAGTAATGTTTATGTGAGGGACAAAATGAAAGATATTAAGTGTATAGTGAATGTGTGAATATGATGTTATTAACCGTTAATTTTTATATGTGGATATGCGTATATATGGATTATATGTATTTATATATTGTTTTAATCTTCTTATTTTTAACAATAATATTCCATATGAAATACGTCATATCTTTGTTAACTTTTCGTTCTCCGCCTATTCACGTTAATGCATGCGTCATCATATGATCTTCACCTTCCATTTTTGCACATGCATTGATCACGTCATTGTCTTTCGTAAACAAACGCGCATATAACATTTTACGGTTAATAACATCATATTCCCACATTCACTATACACTTAACATCTTTCATTTTGTCCATCACATAAATATTAATTAACAGTGTCCTGAAGATGGTACAATATATCGAAATGCTTAAATATTGACATAAAATTGTTTCCCCTAATCCTAACATCGTGTGTTATATTTTTAAAATATTTTCTTCTCACACACCACACACACACACACACACACACAACATATATAATATATAATATATATTATATATATATATATATTATGGACTCCCTTGTCGATTTTCGACGCATGAGTATTCATCCAATGAACAAGCAACACATTGATTTGTTTATAGTTGTGAAGGCTTGTGTTGGACCATTCCTCACTTTTTGGCACAGTCGACAGGAAAGAATTGGTGCACAAGGAATGTCACAAACCCGATCAACGATCGTCCTCAGGAACTTTGAATTCAGTGTTTTCCCTCTCCTAAACTGGTTATCTATCCAAGTTTAAAGAGCCCAGTCTGCCCTACTATTTAACCCATAGCTGGAATGAGAATATATGGATTCATAACTTTCCCAAGGTATGTGAAATGCAAACAGCCTTGGAAGCGCGTGGCATAATGGTTAGAGTCGTGGGAAATGGACTTGTCGACCCGAGTTCATATATATATATATATATATATATATATATATATATACTTGTAGAATTAAACAAAAGGCAAGTATCCTGTTTAACAATTTTATTAACGATCTTTTTAAGCTTTCCGGGCAACATTTTATATTTGGATGGTATCTGTAGATTAGTCCACCAAAGTTCATATCCCAAGTACTTTCGGCGATTCTAAGTGCCATCATCATCGAATAGTAGTGACTCAACTTCGAATAATCTAATGTATTCGTATCTTTATATGTGTTTCGTTGGACGAGTTCAACTATCTAATGGGGGGGATATCTTCCCTTACAACACTAAGCTTAGTAAACTGCTTCCTAAATCGGTCTTCCTATTAACAAATAGTGACAGTTCTTAATACTGGCCTTACACAATAATATAACCGAAATAAAACATTTTAAATAAAAGATAACGATAAAAATGAATACGCACCAATAACAGCAAATCTCTATAGCGAATTAATATATAAAACATGAATGAATAAAACAAAACTTTTTCGGCATAAAAACACCCAAGGGTTTGACATACCGTAAAATCCAACCAACCAACCAAAAACACAACTTCTCTAAGCTTAGTAAACCGTTCTAAATCCGTCTTAATACAAATAAATCATGATAC
>CM042181.1:2033875-2063875 GCA_023376005.1 Doryteuthis pealeii | reverse complement strand
AGCCGTCCCTATCACTCATCATTTCTCGGGAGGGTCCTCTACGAAGTATCCCAGTATCCACCCAGACAATGTACGTCTTTTTGCTGCGTCGGCCCACACTGGCGTGCCCCATGTGCTAGCTTCCACAGGAGAAGGCTCACTTATTGAGTTCGTCCTTGCTTCTCCATCAATGCCCTACGTGTCTTGTCCGTCTTACTCGGGTGGTTGGTGATATGTGGCAGGTGGCCGTACAGCTGATTTCTAGTGCGGGTGCTTGTGTTCCACGTCTTGTTCATGATCACACGCAGCATTTCTTTGTGCAGCTCTCGTCTAGTTTATTTCTAGGCGCTTCGTTAGGGGCCAGGTGGTGCAGCCGTACAGCAGCACTGACACGACAACGGTCTGGAAGCATTATACAAATATATATATATATAATATTATAATATATATATATATATTATACTATATAATTGGCTTGGTGGTGATTAGCGGTATTTTTTTCTTTACGGCATATCAACAATTTTTCGGGTCATTCAAAACCGAATCAAATGAAAAACAAATGACTCAGATTTCTTATAGTTACCAGCTGGTTGCTTAAGTGGTCACCCATTAAGTATTGCACAAACTAATCACTGCTTAACCTTGGTGCTTGCTTAGACGGCATAGCCAGCATTGAATCCAGTGGGGCTATCCCCCCATACAATACCTGGTCCCTTGATTTAAAGGGGGCTCGGTTGAATAGCCCAGATTGCCGAGGCGCCCCCTTTGATGGAGAACGCTTGACTGGATTAAGCATTTTTTGTGCCTTACCACCATGAGTTTCCTCTTGTGGGTGGGCCCACATAAAATGTCCTTGTGTGGTATCTCTCTCTTTTNATATATAACTTAAGCGACAATCCAGTCCCAACTCACACAATAACAAAAAACAATTAAACAGACACACACATCACACACACACACTGGATAGCACATAATTTAGCTAACATCCCACAAATCTAGCACCCTGTGGTACCACCATCATTCAGCCTTTCGGCACTCCCCATTCCAGAGAAGAAGAATCCACTAACCACCCCCAACTAGACTTCCCCTACTGACGACCTTCCACTTTCAGCATTTTGAGAATTTCCATCATTGGAGTAAGAAACTATATTCAAGTCCTGAAGATGGTCTAATAAGAGACCGAAACGTTGCACTGTCGACAACATCAGTTTCCACAACATCCCGTATTTGTCTACTTTTCTCCATATTATATATTATCATATATATATATATATATATAAGCTAGATATATATATATATAAAGCATAGAGATCGGCTCCGCCTAACTTTAAAAGAAAACATTTAACTCCTGCCTTGGATCATTTCGTTGGTCAGTGTGGCCTTCATGGCTCGCAGCAGGGCTGGGCTGCTGTCACACTCGAGGAAACATAAAATGTCTTCTTGACAGCCAATGCAAACATGGGAGGAATCAAATCACTCACTGCTGACTCTCATCTATCGTTCTCGATAGGGACTGCACCCATATATATATATATATATATATATATATATAATATATATATATATATATATATTGAAATACGGCGAGGAAATTAATCCGACAATATGAGAAGAAAATATGTTTAAAATAAACAAACACAGGATGTTATGATGAGGGGAAACAATTTTATGTGTCAATATCTTAAGCATTTCGGTAATTGTACATCATCAGGACACTGTTAAGTAATGTTTATGTGAGGGACAAAATGAAGATATTAAGTTATAGTGAATGTGGGAATATTGATGTTATAACCGTTAATTTTTATATGTGGATATGCGTATATATAGGATTTATATGTATTTATATATTGTTTTAATCTTCTTATTTTTTAACATAACTATTCCATATGAAATACGTCAATTTTGTATACATTTTCGTTTCGCCTATTCACGTTAATGCATGCGTCACTCATATGATCTTCACCTTCCATTTTTGCCACATGCATTGATCACGTCATTGTCTTTCGTAAACAAACGCGCATATAACATTTTACGGTTAATAACATCATATTCCCACATTCACTATACACTTAACATCTTTCATTTTGTCCATCACATAAACATTAATTAACAGTGTCCTGAAGATGTACATATTATCGAAATGCTTAAATATGACATAAAATTGTTTCCCCTAATCCTAACATCGTGTGTTATATTTTTAAAATATTTCTTTCTACACACCAACACACACACACAACACACACACTATATATAATATATATATATATATATATATATATATATTATGGACTCCCTTGTCGATTTTCGACGCATGAGTATTCATCCAATGAACAAGCAACACATTGATTTGTTTATAGTTGTGAAGGCTTGTGTTGGACCATTCTCACTTTTTGGCACAGTCCGACAGGAAAGAATTGGTGCACAAGGAATGTCACAAACCCGATCAACGATCGTCCTCAAGAACTTTGAATTCAGTGGTTTTCCCTCTCCTAAACTGGGTTATCTATCCAAGTTTAAAGAGCCCAGTCTGCCTACTATTTAACCCATAGCTGGAATGAGAATATATGGATTCATAACTTTCCCAAGGTATGTGAAATGCAACAGCCTTGGAAGCGGCGTGGCATAATGGTTAGAGTCGTGGAAATGGACTTGTCGACCCGAGTTCATATATATAATATATATATATATATTATATATATATCGTTGTAGAATTAAACAAAAGGCAAGTATCCGTTTAACAATTTTATTAACGATCTTTTAAGCTTTCCGGGCAACATTTTATATTTGGATGGTATCTGTAGATTAGTCACCAAAGTTCATATCCCAAGTACTTTCGGCGATTCTAAGTGCCATCATCATCGAAAGTAGTGACTTCAACTTCGAATAATCTAATGTATTCGTATCTTTATATGTGTTTCGTTGGACGAGTTCAACTATCTAATGGGGGTATCTTCCCTTACAACACTAAGCTTAGTAAACTGCTTCCTAATCGGTCTTCCTATTAACAAATAGTGACAGTTCTTAATATGGCCTTACACAATAATATAACCGAATAAAACATTTTTAAATAAAAGATAACGATAAAAATGAATACGCAACCAATAACAGCAAATCTCTATAGCGAATTAATAATATAAACATGAATGAATAAAAAAACTTTTTCGGCATAAAAACACCCAAGGGTTTGACATACACGTAAAATCAACCAACCAACCAAAACACACTTCTTCTAAGCTTAGTAACGCTTTCTAAATCCGTCCTTAATACAAATTAAATCATGATACTTCTTTATTCCTACCTTAAACCCGGTTAGTCAGTCGGTAGAGCGTTCGGCTAGAAATCACAAGGTTCCTAGTTCAATACGGCCCTCGCCAACAGCGGTATGGGTAGCGCAGGGATCTGTGTGATAAAGTAAGAAACCGATGGTAGGTGTGGCACTCCACCTCAAATGTAAAAACAATTCCTTGGTCTAGCGCTAGTGGAAAAGGAGATAGACTCCTCGGGGATTGGCTGATACCGACTTTAGGCCACCCCGACGGCTTTAAACTTTTCTTTACTTTACACATGATATAACCTAAAGAGGTTTTAAATAAACTATAACATACAAACTAATAGACGTTAAACTGCATCTAATGGTGAAGTTCCAATTTTGGAGTTTTGTGGAGTGTGAATCACTCCTTCGTCACTATTTCTCCACGGTTTCATCAGATCCTGTTAGCATCCCACTCTATAAATGATATAGATTAAAAAGTGTTGACCTGCCGCTAAAATCCAACCAACTAACCCATTGTCTAAGGTAAACAACTTAATTTGTGAAATTCAATTTTGATTTGGCTAGTGAGGATCACTCCTCATCACGTCTGTTCACGGCATTCATCAAGACTTCCTAAGGGTCCCATCTATGGCTTAATTTTGATTAAAAGTTTGAAACTGCCGTTTCTAAAACCTAATAAACAGCTTACTTAAACCAGCTTAATATTAACAAAATTGTGAAATTCTATTATACCGACCGTACTCATTGATATAACTGACATATTTCTTTTCGAATAAAAGTAATAATAAAAGTATACGGGGGGCAAACCCCCCTCAAAAAATTTTAACAGCCAAAGTCTTATTAAATGGAGATGTGTGTTTTGTCTGTCTGCTAAACCGAAACTAAATCACGACTCAAGTCACAGTGTCCCTTAGAATTGACGTCACATTCACCATGCATTTATCCTTATTTTAACCTCAATTATTAATAAGTGTTTTACATCTATTAATACTTAACCATATCTACATGCTAACAACATGCAATTGTATTAGTATATATACAACAAAATAGCGGTTCACAGTGTGAACGGAGGCTAATTTGCCATATTTTGATATTAAAATGTAATTTTAATAAATATATGCTTAGATATTATTGTTTTCTAACTGTTTGGTTTTATTTTAATGAATATAAGCCAAAAATCTCTTTCAAGTGAATCTTATAATGAAATCCATTAACAAGAAAAGATAACTGTCATTTTATTCTTTACCTTCCTCTTTTAACACTAAATACCTTAAATGAGAAAAAATACAATGAAAGACGAGAGTGATGAAGAGTAAATTCAGTTGTTCTATTTTCAATTATATCCCTCTGTTTCAAATCTTTTATCTGCATTCTTATTTAGTGTCATAGCCTTCTCTATTTATCATATTTCATTACATTAAAACTAAATACTTGCACCCGGAGTGCATATATTTGCTAGTCTCTATAACGAATTATATATAACACACGAAGGGAATAAAACAAAACTTCCCGAGGCTTGACATCCGGTAAATTCAACCAACCCAACAACCAACAAAACACCAACTTCCCTAGCCTAGTAAACCGCTCTGATAATCCGTCTTAATACAAACCAAATCCTCTATACTTCTTTATTCTGACCTACAACATGATATACCATCAAGAATTTTTAAATAAACCATAACGATGCACTATAGAAAGTTAAACTACATCTAATGGTGAAGTTCCAATTTTGGAACTTTGAGGGAGTGAGAAATCCATCCTTTCGATCACTATTGCTCCACGGTTCATCAAAGATCTTCTTAGGGTCCCATATATGGTTAAGTAGATTAAAAAAGTTCGTTGGAACTGCGTAATATATAATAAAACAGCTTAAACTAAATTAACAGATAAATATAAACAATCGTGATACTTCTTTATTCCTAACATTACACATGAAATGCCCTAAAAGAAATTTATTAAAAAATAATAAAAACATAACAAATAATATAGCGATTAGGTGATATACAATATTGAATTAAACATGAAGGAAGATGTGAAAATACACCATCAAATATATCAAATCACCTAATATAGATCTTCTTAGGGTCCCATCTATGTGTTAAATAGTTTTTAAAAAGTGTTGAACTGCCCGAAAAAGACTGGCGTAACCAGCTTACTAAATCCGTCTTAATACAAACAAATCGTGACACTTCTTAATTCCTACCTTACCACATATATGCCCTAAAGAGATTTAAATAAAATATAACGATACAAAATAATAGACGTTAAATGTGAAGTTCAATTTTGGAGATTTGGGAGTGGAATCCCATCTTTATCACTATTGCTCCACGGTTCATCAAGATCTTCTTAGGGTCCCATCTATGTGTTAAATAGTTTAAAAAGTGTTGAACTGCCGAAAAGACTGGTAAACAGCTTACTAAATCCGTCTTAATACAAACAAATCGTGACACTTCTTAATTCCTACCTTACACATGATATGCCCTAAAGAGATTTTTAAATAAAATATAATGATACAAACTAATAGACGTTAAATATGTACTGCTACTCCAGTTTAGAGCAATCGGGATGAAGGGGTACTCCACATTCCCCAGAGCTCCAGAATGGGAACTTCACCATCAGATAAAGTTTAACGTCATATCCAGGACACTGAGATCCTCGGCCACCACCTTCTAGCACATATACGATAAAAGAGCTAGAGGTTTACCATTTGAGCAATCTTTTATCATAAGTGCTAGAAGGCAGTGGTTAAGAATTTTAGTGTGCTGGGTAAAACGTTAAACTGCGTCTAATGGTGAGGTTCCAAGTTTGAGCTTTGTGGAGTGTGGAGTACCCCTTCATCACCATTGATCCACGGATCATCAAGATCTTGTTAGGATCCCATCTATTTCTTAAATAGATTAAAAAGTGTTGAACTGCCGAAAAACCTAATAAACAGCTTCCTAAATCCAGCTTAATATTAACAAATTGTGACACTTCTTTATAGCGACCTTACTCATGATATAACCGAAATATTTTTTTAGATAAAAGGTAATAATAAAAAATTTATACCCACCAATAACAGCAAATCTCTATAACGAATTAATATATAAAACAAGAATAAATAAAACAAAACTTACCCGAGGGTTGACATGCCGTAAAATTCAACCAACCAACCAAAAACGCAACTTCTCTAAGCTTAGTAAACCGCTTGCTAAATCCGTCTTAATACAAAAAAATCCTCATACTTCGTTATTCTGACCTTACACATGATATGTCATCGAGAATTTTTAAATAAACTAAAACGTTGAAAACTAATAGACGTTAAACTACATCTTATGGTGAAGTTCCAATTTTGGAACTTTGGGGAGTGTGAATCACTTCTTTATCACTATTGCTCCACGGTTCATCAAGATCTTCTTAAGGTCCCATCTGCCGTAAAATCCAACCAACTAACCAACATGTCTTAGTAAACAACTAATGGTGAAGTTCCAATTTTGGATCTTGGGTTAGAGTGGATCACTCCTTCATCAGGATTGTTCCACGGTTCATCAAAAAAAAAATGTATTAGCAGACAAATGAAACTATAGAGTTTATCGCATCCTGAGAAGAGAAAGGATCTGCCTGCGTTTCCAGGAGGTGTGACGAGAACCACCAATGGTCTTATGGAATCCATGACCTTTACCAAGACAACGGGAGCTACGGCCAACAGCAGTCAAGCCTCTCATTTCTCTGTGTTTGTGCACAGGTTTGCAAACCCAGTTGATCTTGGGGTCACGACGAATGGCTTTGTGGAAGGGGTCAACCAGGATGACTTCGCAGAACTTGAAAGTGGAGTCTTGAGCAACCCAGTAAGAGTTGAGCACTCGCAGGGATTTGCAACGTCTGCCAACTTTGTCCTCAGCCACAGCTCTCAAAGATCTAGCAAACTTGAGCTGGTTTACACCATGAGTTTTGGGTTTACCATAGGTGGCACCCTTGGGTACTGGCCTTTTACGACCACCACGACGGATACGGATTCTGTACACAATATAAGCTTGCTTAGCTTTATACCCGAGACGTCTGGCTTTGTCAGGTCTTGAGGGTCTGGGTGTGCGATGAAGCACATTCAACTGCCTGTATTGCTTTCTCTTTTCCTTTTTGTCCTTGCCTTGATTTTCATTCTCTTTCTTTTTCTTATTTATTCTTGGAAGACAGGGTAAGAAGGGAGAAGAAATAATGCAAATGTATACTTATTGTTTTATCAATACAGCATGAATACAGCATAAAATAATACAGAATAATACAAATTATAAACAGTTTATAATAGAGAGTTACCATTAAAAAAATGTATTTGCAGCCAAATGAAACTATAGAGTTTATCGCTTCCTGTGCAGAGAAAGGATCTACTTGTTTCAAAACTTTATCGGCATTAAATAACCCACTGAGGTTGATATGTCGTAAAACAAAACAAACCAAAACCAAACTAATATATCTCGGTAGCTATATCTCATCTACATAAAGTGATTTCATTATATACGCATAGGAAAGGCATGAACTTCTATTGACAGATGATCGACCATATGAAAATCTGATGCATCTGACAGGATAAAGAAATTTCGGTAATTTTCACCTTTAGTTGTTAAAATTCCTAGCATAAAATTGTGCGTGCGCATTATCTGAAATGAATTTAATTGTTATTAAGAACACATTTTATGATATTTTTCTGTTAAAGCATGCAGTTGTATAGTTTTCGAAACGATTCTAAGATTTGTATATTTCGCACGGACACATTCAAAATGGCTACCGTCTTGTTTCAAAGTGAATGTCAGTTGGCTAAATTCCTAGCTATGAAACTATAGAGTTTATCGCTTCCTGTGCAGAGAAAGGATCTACTTGTGTTTCCAGGAGGCGTGACGAGAACCACCAATGGTCTTATGGATCCATGACCTTTACCAAGACCACAATATAACCTTGCTTAGCTTTATACCCGAGACGTCTGGCTTTGTCCCACCTATGTGTTAATTTGATTAGAAAGTTTTGAACTGCCGTAAAACCTAAAAAACAGCTTACTAAATTGTTGTACCGGCCGTTCCTACAGTGGAGAACATGCACCGGTTCTCACTATAAATAGTGAGACACCGAGTGGAAAGGGAGCACTGTTCCCGTTAACGACAAGCTAGTCGTACATGTACCATTAATTGTAAATACACTTGTCTTATTTTACCCCATCTAGACTTGACTTCTTTTTACTGTTGGGACTAACATCACAACATAAATCCAGCTTAATATTAACAAATTGTGACAATTCTTTATACCGACCTTACACATAATATACCCGAAAAACTTCTTTATTTTTTTCAGAAATAAGAGATAACGATAAAAATTAATACGCAACTTATAAGTGTCCATCTCTATAGCGTCAAATTATGAACGGTCGTAAAGTTGGTCATTCAAGTGATACAACGCAAAATGTTTTTTGCTATAAATAATTCGTCCGCTAATGACAACGCTTCCACTTTAGATAGACCGACAATGAACTATTGTGTTTTTTCCAAGAATAATTCAAGAAAGCGGACATCTCGACTGACAAGGAACGTCCTCACGAGAAACACTCAAAATACGGAGCCATTGATGGGGAAATAATAGAATATTTGCAGACAATTCCACTCTGAATTATTTAAGCGGTCTAAATCGAAGCTCAAAACATCGATTGAGAAATGAGATACATTGTAGAAAATAACGGCCGGATCGTTGGTTGGATGGCTGGTTGGTTGATTGTTTGGTGTGTTTTGTTTTACGGCATATCAACCTCAGTGGGTCATTTAATACTGTTACATAATCTCGGTAGAGCGTTCGGCTAGAAACCACAAGGTTCCCAGTTCGATACCGGTCCTCGCCAACGCAGCGTATGAGTAGCACAGGGATTTGTGCGGTAACGTAAGGAGCTGATGGTAGGTGTGGCGCTCCACCTCAGACGCCAAAACAATCTCCTTGGTCTAGCGCTATTGAAAAGGGGATAGACTCCTTCGCTGACTGGCTGATACCGACTTTAGGCCGCCCCGACGACTTTACTTACTTACATAATCTGTGCGGTTGTATAAGATAATTGTCAATCCCCTGTATTTCTAAAGGGACGACCCTTTTCATATCACGGGCGGGACTTTGCATGGAATTGTACAGAAAGCCTGCGAAATACGTGTGGTCACGTGGGACCTGGTTGGGTCCTCAGTTTTCAGTTTGTACGTCAGGCAGAGAAGATGTACTGCCTTAAGTGGGACTCACTGCATACGCGCGCTATGTTAGTCAGATGTTTCGTTACATGAAATGTTTAGTTAAGTAAATAAAAGCTTAAGAAAATAACACGGTTTTGTGGTTGGTGAAGTGGAAGCGTGCTGGGCCCATAACCTATTGAGTAACTGGCCGCCATCCTTGGTTCCAGTTGTAAAAGGGACTTAAAGTAAACAAGTAAGTAAATCAATAAGTCCTTGTGGGATAGTGTCCTTTATGTCCGACGTCCTAGATGATCCAAGTGACAATGAGCTAAGATTAGAATCGGCTAGTATAAATACACCAACAGCTGCAGCAGCACTGCCAGTGATTGGATAAGAAGGCTGGTCACATGGTAGTCGGCCAGTCTATAAGTAGAGGTGACCATTTGCCTCATGCCTTATAACCCAAAATTCCAACATTGGTAATAAGACTGATATAGAAGAAGAAGAAATGAGTTGTGCGACCGACCACCAAGACCAAGTCCAGATGTTAGAAGAGACGCTAGAAGAATTTAAGATATCAAAGACGCCAGAAGAAGAATAGAAGTAAGTAAAGAAGGAAAGAGGTATACAACAATACCGATAAAGTTTTTAAATAAAGTCATTCCTAATGGGTACTCAGTTTTTTTTTTATATAAATACATTTTTCTATTAAACCCCTAGGTAGTTAGTCAGAGTGAACCAGGGAGCAATGGTAATGAAGTGACGCTCCACATTCCCCAAGCCCCCAGAACTGGAACCTCACCATTGGATAGAGTTTAACGTCACTCACAGGACATGTAGACCCTCAGACACCGCCTTCTAGCACTCATATGATAAAAGGGGTTGGGGATTGCCATAAGGACAATAGAGTTGGGAGAATTATATAGATGCTAGGGATGCCGAGGTTAGTTTAACAATCAAATCTGTTAACAAAATATTCCGACAATTATTATTAAAAAAATATTCAGGAATTACATACGCGTAGTTTAGACATTGATTGAGAAAGAGGTACATTGCTAAAATAAATGATGGCTGGTTGGTTGGATTTTACGGCATGTCAACCCTTGGTGGGTTATTCTATACAGAAGACTTTTTAAAAAATCTTTCTTGATGGTTATTAAATTCTTTTTTTTTTATCTATCTAAACTCAATTTTTATTTTTATTTATTACCCCCTTTTCTACAATAAAAATGAATTCCTATGAAAATAGATACAAACATAAACCATAATTGCATTAATTTGAAGAGGTTTTTAAAGAATCCGAAACACGTGTCGCACCAACTGGAATAAATAAAAAAAAAAGAATCAACACTGCGCAACGGCATTCTAATCAGCGAAAAATAATAGAAAAAAGTACGAACACAGCTTTATATACCAAAGTCTCGGAACTTTTTGATTAAGATGAGATATGTCACGAAACTGACATTTGATTCTTGCAGATCTCGCGAGATCTCAACGTAAACAAGATGGCCGTCTTCCGAGGAGACAAGGGTCTAATCGTGACTGATTTGGTATTACGCCTCGCGAGTGTGTCACGGCTAACCTCGTTTCGTCTCTGAACTATGAAAGGAGGGACAAGCAAAAAAACGAACCGCGATTCAGATCACGTGACGAAGTAAGGAACGGTGCCGGGCCAAAAAAGGTCAAAGGTCGAACTAGAAATCGAACAATAATTAAGATAAAGATTCGTGAGGGGTGAGAAAGAAATCAACCTTTGACCGCTCTCATCCGGTCGGGAGGTGTGTCTCTGATTCATCATAACCGCCAGCCTCCCCCCCACCCCAGCCCCCGTCATCAGTTTGATACCTATTTGTAGATATGGTAAAGATTTTTTTCTATAATTTTAGGTCAGATTCCTGTTAGGAACACTTAACAAAATAGACTTAAAACAAAAATAGAGTTGCTTCCTTTTGTTTTGTCAAAGCGTTTTGTTTACATTTGAATGTTTTGGAAACGTCAGCGTTCAGAGAGCCTGGTTAAGTTCGCTTGAGAGTAGAAGCATTTTCTACTCTGTGTTTGAATAAATCCTTGTTGTATTTCTTCTTTGTGGAATTATTAACAGAAAATACAAACTGTTGATTTAAATGAGGTTTTATTTTTGGTTTGAGAAAAATTCTGCTTTTACATCAAGTTGTACAAAGCTTGGTTGTAACCTCTTAAACCGTCGTGTGGATCCAGGAGCTGATGGCTGAGCTGAAGTTTACCGGGGACTGTCGTGGAAAGCTGGTCTCTCCCTTCTGGGTTCTAGTCGTCAACTGACTTCTTCCACGTGTCCCTTACAGTGACTACTACATCAACCTCCTACTCCTATTATTATCTACCTCTTACTGCTACCTCTTCTATTCCCATCTAAAAGAAACGGTCCTTATTTTACCGCCCACATTTAAATTCTTGGTGCCAGTGTGTCTACATTTTTCTATTTTTAGAACACTAGCCAAACGCCATTGTTTCGACCATTACATCCTTATTAATTTTATTACAAACCTGGTCTCGCATTATCATTCCTATCCTCCATATAATTTCATCTTTATGTTAAAAACATAACAATTCCCATATGAATTTAGTTGGCCAATTAATATACCTCGCCGCCCTGTCGCACCGACTGCACCTCTGCAGAGGGGTAAGATTCCCTCAATGGGGCCACATGTTGGCCGTGGGTGGCGACCCGTGATGTTTAACCCAGGTGGACGAACAGTTCACCTTGGCCCTATCTTGGGCTAGATGGGCGGTCGGAGAGGCCCCCTCCGATCAATCGGCTGGTCACGTCAAGCCCTAGCACCTATATGATTGCTCCAACCCTATTGCCCTTATGGCAACCCCCAACCCTTTTTTATCATATGGGTGCTAGAAGGCGGTGACTGAGGGTCTACATGTCCTGGGAATGACATCAAATTGATGGTGAGGTTCCAGTTTTGGAGGTTTGGGGAATGTGGAGCACCCCTTCATATCACCATTGCTCCCTGGTCCACTCTGACCCAGAGTTGGTGGTACCTGTTAGGGTCCCATCTATGGGTTAAATAGAACATGTATTTATAAAAAAATTGTATTATCCATTAAGAATTGATTTATTTCAAAACTTTATCGGCATTAAATAACCCACTGAGGTTGATATGTCGTAAAACAAAACAAACCAAAACCAAACTTATATATCTCGGTAGCTATATCTCATCTACATAAAGGGATTTCATTATATACGCATAGGAAAGGCATGAACTTCTATTGACAGATGATCGACCATATGAAAATCTGATCCATCTGACAGGATAAAGAAATTTCGGTAATTTTCACCTTTAGTTGTTAAAATTCCTAGCATAAAATTGTGCGTGCGCATTATCTGAAATGAATTTAATTGTTATTAAGAACACATTTTATGATATTTTTCTGTTAAAGCATGTAGATGTATAGTTTTCGAAACGATTCTAAGATTTGTATATTTCGCACGGACACATTCAAAATGGCTACCGTCTTGTTTCCAAGTGAATGTCAGTTGGCTAAATTCCTAGCATAAAATTATCTGAAAAGAACTTAATTGTTATTAAGAACACATTTTATGATATTTTTGTGTTAAAGCACGCAGTTGTATTGTTTTCGAAAAGGCTTCTAAGATTTGTTTATTTCGCACGGACACATTTAAAATGGCTACCGTCTTGTTTCAAAGTGGAAGTCAGTTGGCTAAATTCCTAGCATAAAATTATCTGAAATGAACTTAATCGTTATTAAGAACATATTTTATGATATTTTTGTGTTAAAGCATGCAGTTGTATTGTTTTCGAAACGATTCTAAGACTTGTATATTTCGCACGGACACATTCAAAATGGCTACTGTCTTGTTTCAAAGTGAAAGTCAGTTGGCTAAATTCCTAGCATAAAGTTATCTGAAATGAACTTAATTGTTATTAAGAACACATCTTATGATATTTTTGTGTTGAAGCATGCAGTTGTATTGTTTTCGAAAAAGTTTCTAAGATTTGTTTATTTAGCACGGATACTTTCAAAATAGCTACCGGCTTGTTTCAAAGTGAAAGTCAAGGGAGGTTACTCTAATTGTCTTATTTGCTCGGAATTTTGACAACTAAAGGTGAAAATTACCGAAATTTCTTCCCAGTTGTAGCCATGTTAGTGCTACTGTATAACTGCACCAGTTGGACTAACAAACTGTTGTAGATCATGAAACCAAAGTACAACAGCCTCTGTCATTGGTTTGATACATATTTGTCTGTATTGCGCGTGGTGTAATGGTTAGAGTAGTTGGAAATGGACTCGTCGACCCGAGTTCAATTCCTAGACGAAGCTGTTGGCATTTCACATGGCGCTAATACCCTTGGGAAAGGAATGCATCCAATTCTCCCACCGGCTCTGGGTTAATAGCAGGGCAGACTGGGCTCTTTAACCATGGCTAGGTAACCAGTGTAGGAGAAGGAAAACTTTGGATTGGCCGATTCACCCACTGCTTTTTGGAACAGTCTATAAATATAAGTTGCGGTCTTTAGCACACGTTATATCACAAAATACTGGAAGTGTGTGGTGTAATGGTTAAAGTGATGGGAAATGGACTCGTCGCCCCGAGTTCAAATCCTGGATGTGGTAATTGCATTTCACTTAGCACTAATACCCTTGGGAAAGGTGTGAATCCTACTCTCCTCCTCTATGGTTGCATAGCAGGGCGGACTGGGCTCTTTAACCTTAGTTAGGTAACCAGTCTAGGAGAAGGAAAACTCTGAATTCAAACCTGTTGAACCCCGATTAAGAAATTGACCTTGTGTCACATCCTGCTTGTTCGGAGGGGTTGGTAAATATATATGTGTCTGTATTGTAAATACTTTTTATTTCGGGTATGAAGTTAGTAGATCAATGCATAAACCTCGGTAGCAATATCTCATCTAAAATCAGCAAAATTGTCCGTGTGATAAAGGTTTTTTCAGTCTTTTTTTATTTTTTATTTTTTATTTCGGGCTAGATTCCACTATGAACTTAATAGATCAATTCATAAACCTTGGTAGCAATATCTCATCTAAAAGCATCAAATTTGTCTCAGATTCCCCTTTGGCGTTAGTAGATCAATTCACATCGGTAGCTTAGATTCCTGTTTCGATACCGGCCCTCACCAACTCAGCGTATGAGTATTACAGGGTAAAGTGAGGAGCTGATAGTAGGCGTGTTACTCCACCTCAGACGCTAAAAAACAATCTTCTTAGTCGAGCGCTAGCAGATACAAAAAAAAGTCGTCGATGTGGTCTAATGTCGATATCAGCCAGTTCGACAATTTTTTAATATCTGCATTGAAAAAGATAAACAAAACCCATCATTATTTATTAATTTATTAATTTAGCGTTTTCTGAGATCAATTTGAAAGTCTGATAGATTCAAAATTCAATAATTCTATATCTGTGTCTGTTTTTTTGAGTGGTTTCTTTTGTGTGTTCCTCCTCTTCATAGAATTTCTTTACCTTTCTTTTCTTCTTCCGGTTCCAATTGGCTTCGTCTTTTTCTGCAAAATCTTCCAATTCTAATTCTTTGAGGAGAAAAAGCCAGATTCCCATTGAACAAATCCTGGAAGTACCACCCTGTCACGAAGTGCTCCAGCTTGAACTTTAAGAAAATAACCTTTTTTTATGTCTTAAATCAAATATTAATAGCTACATTGGACATACTACTACAACACTCTCCCGTCACCTTAAATACCATCAATCTGATACTAGTGCCATAAAACAACATCTAATTACAAAACAACGATAAATTCACCTCCCCCGACATTAGGAAAAATTCTCAACGAAAACACCAAAATCATCTATAAAAATAACAATAAGAAACGAATGAAATGAAAAGTAGACGATAAAATGGGTATCCCTAAAAGTAGAGAACTCGCGGCCGATAGTTATAATTTCAGAAACCTGGTTGGTGAGGCTTGTTACCATATGCAGATCACGGGTAAACGGGTTCAAATTTGGCTGTAGTTCTTGTTCCAAATTCCTGGCTAAAATATTCATCACGACCTAAAATTTAAAAATCTAAACCTAGGTTCTGGACTGCAGTTAATTGTGAGACTCTCTCTCCTAACCGTGTCTGTGAATAAATAATGATGATGATGATGATTGCAAAATTGATTATTTTTTCTTGCGATCAATTTCTATTTGAAAATTGTTGATACTACCAAGAAATAAGAATTATATATTTCAAAATTCTCAAATAACGACCGGGGTTCTTTTATGAGTTTAGCGATAAAAAAGAAATTTATTAAATACTAACAAAATAGCCTGGTAGTAGTATTTGTTAAATTCTAACAAAATAGCCTGGTAGTAGTATTTGTTAAATACTAGCAAAATAGCCTGGTAGTAGTATTTGTTAAATACTAACAAAATAGCCTGGTAGTAGTATTTGTTAAATACTAACAAAATAGCCTGGTAGTAGTATTTGTTAAATACTAACAAAATAGCCTGGTAGTAGTATTTTTTAAATACTAACAAAATAGCCTGGTAGTAGTATTTGTTAAATACTAAATAGCCTGGTAGTAGTATTTGTTAAATACTAACAAAATAGCCTGGTAGTAGTATTGTTAATACTAACAAAATAGCCTGGTAGTAGTATTTGTTAAATACTAACAAAATAGCCTAGTAGTATTTGTTAGCCTGGTAGTAGTATTTGTTAAATACTAACAAATAGCCTGGTAGTAGCTAACAAAATAGCCTGGTAGTAGTATTTGTTAATACTAACAAAATAGCCTGGTAGTAGTATTTGTTAAATACTAAACAAAATAGCCTGGTAGTAGTATTTGTTAAATACTAACAAAATAGCCTGGTAGTTAATACTAACAAAATAGCCTGGTAGTAGTATTTGTTAAATACTAACAAAATAGCCTGGTAGTAGTATTTGTTAAATACTAACAAAATAGCCTGGTAGTAGTATTTGTTAAATACTAACAAAATACCTGGTAAGTAGTATTTGTTAAACAAAATAGCCTGGTAGTAGTATTGTTAAATACTAAAAAATAGCCTGGTAGTAGTATTTGTTATAGCCTGGTAGTAGTACTAACAAAGCTAACTAGCCTGGTAGTAGTATTTGTTAAATACTAACAAAATAGCCTGGTAGTAGTATTTATTAAATACTAACAAAATAGCCTGTAGTAGTATTTGATAAATACTAACAAAATAGCCTGGTAGTAGTATTTGTTAAATACTAACAAATAGCCTGGTAGTAGTATTTGTTAAATACTAGCCTGGTAGTAGTATTTGTAAATACTAACAAAATAGCCTGTAGTAAGTATTTGTTAAATACTAACAAAATAGCCTGGTAGTAGTATTTGTTAAATACTAATAGGTTAAATACTAACAAAATAGCCTGGTAGTAGTATTTGTTAAATACTAACAAAATAGCCTGGTAGTAGTATTTGTTAAATACAAACAAAATAGCCTGGTAGTAGTATTTGTTAAATACTAACAAAATAGCCTGGTAGTAGTATTTGTTAAATACTAACAAAATAGCCTGGTAGTAGTATTTGTTAAATACTAACAAAATAGCCTGGTAGTAGTATTTGTTAAGTACTAACAAAATAGCCTGGTAGTAGTATTTGTTAAGTACTAACAAAATAGCCTGGTAGTAGTATTTGTTAAATACTAACAAAATGGCCTGGTAGTAGTATTTGTTAAATACTAACAAAATGGCCTGGTAGTAGTATTTGTTAAATACTAACAAAATAGCCTGGTAGTAGTATTTGTTAATACTAACAAAAGCCTGGTAGTAGTAATATATAGTATTTGTTAAATACTAAAAAATAGCCTGGTAGTACTAACAAAATAGCCTGGTAGTAGTATTTGTTAAATACTAACAAAATAGCCTGGTAGTAGTATTTGTTAAATACTAACAAATATAGCCTAGTAGTACTAACAAAATAGCCTGGTAGTAGTATTTGATAAATACTAACAAATAGCCTGGTAGTAGTATTTGTTAAATACTAACAAAATAGCCTGGTAGTAGTATTTGTTAAATACTAACAAAATAGCCTGGTAGTAGTATTTATTAAATACTAACAAAATAGCCTGGTAGTAGTATTTGATAAATACTAACAAAATAGCCTGGTAGTAGTATTTGATAAATACTAACAAAATAGCCTGTTAGTAGTATTTGTTAAATATTAACAAAACAACCTGATTGTAGTATTTATTTAATGCATAAAAAATAAAAAAAACGTAATATTAATAAAATAGCATTCAACATAGGTCATAATATATAAGCTATCTTAGCTAATACACTGATCACGCAACCCTAAAAAAATAGATTCTTCTAATTTAAAAATAAAATAAATAAAATAACAAAAAAGAAACGAACTAACACCAAACCATATATCCCCCTGATGACGACTGAAGAAGCAGTCGAAAGCGTTCGGGCTAATAGTATGGGAAGAATCCTATTGCGACTGGATCCTAACATCAGAAAGATTGCCAGAAGACTGAGAAAGATACAAATGCGACTAATGAAAAAGAAATGTTCCGTGTTGTTCAATACACCTGCCAACAAATATATATATATATATATATATATATATATATATATATTATATATATATATATATATATATTCATATATGATATATTGAAAAAACAAATGATGTTTTCAAATGGTTGGGATCATCAGGAGATAATGTGCACCGTTTCGGGGCCTTCCTCTCAACGGTTTTAACTGCACATCATCACCCCCTCACTGTTGTGAGGTCCCTCGGAATATCTGTATCGACCGTATGTAATAGATAAGTCATCAACAAGAGCAAATCCGGGATGAAATGAACGTTAGAAGAAGAATGCGCAAACAGAACGCTGTTAGTCAATGTTGGAATTTTTCAAAAAATGCGTTATCTGTATTAAAAATAAAATGAATTTTATTTTTAATTATTATGAGGGGCGATGTGTAGTTAAAATCGTTGAGAGAAGGCCCAAAACGGTGCACATTCTCTCCTGATGATCCCAAGCATTTGTAAACATCATTTGTTTTTTCAATATATCAAATTCACACTGTCGGATTAATTTCCTTTTATTTTACAAACACACACACACACACACACACACACACACACACACCACACACACAACAACACACATATATATATATATATATATATATATATAAATGAGAGGTATCCAAAACTTAGTAGTAAGGGATGATTCTATATGTCATTTCTAAGACACACTGTATTATTATTGTATGATCCAGTATGTATAAATACTGGGAATCTTTAAATCACTAAAGAGAGCTCAATGTATAATAAACTTTTTAGATTATATACAGAGCAATATTTATCTTAGAAAGGAAGGAAAAACTCAACACCGTAATACCATAATAAATTTATATCGACCAAAAATGGGGCCTTTATAAATCTAAGTAGATTTAATATAGCTCCACAAAATTTCGTCTCATCGTATGGTAGATCAAGATAATTTGAATTGCATAACTGAAAAATTTACTTCTATAAGTAAATAAATATATATATATATATATATATATATATGTGTGTGTGTGTGTGTGTGTGTTTGTGTGTGTGTGTGTGTGGGTGTGTGTGTGTGTGTATGTGTGTATATGTATATATATAAGTATAGATAAAAGGATATGAAAACACACAATATGCTGTTAAAATGAAAATATTTTATATCATATTCATAGCTAATATTGAACAATATTTCGATTTATAAAAATCATCATCAGAGCTTGTTTTTAATCCGGACTCATCGGGAGAGAAGCATAACATGATTTAAATTCAAAACGAAAAACATTGATGTTCCAAAAAGCGTGCAAGTCATGCGACCGTTTCGTCATTAGCACATCCGCTACGCGTTTCTCGGTCAACGACATGATTGTATATCTTCAGTGTAACAGTTAAAACTCTTCCTTTTTGAAAAAGAGAATTTGTCTATTTTCGATATGCATAAATAAAACTAACAGTAATAAAATAGCATTCAACGTCGAACGACATAATTGTATATCTTTAGTGTAACAGTTTTTGAAAGAAGAAGAAGGCATATTTCAAATTCTTTTTGTCTGCCTTTTAATTACGTGAAAAAAAGTCAACTTTTAAGGTGAAGTTGGAGAACTGTTGCATAATTTATGGGTGTACTATCAATTACGCACAGTAAGTGTAAAGAATCTCATTTGAATTCAAATCTAAACGGTTGAAGATTTTGACGGACGTCTCGTAACATTAGAGAGCTCAATGTAAGATAATTGATAAACTAATTATACCCAGAGGAATATTTACACTTTCAATATGAATGAAAAACTTAACAAACCGTAATATGGTTATTATAAATTTATTTCGGCCTTTAACTCAATAAATGAGCACAGTTTCGTCTGATAGCGATTACAAAATTAATAAGAAAATATACTTGAAAGGAAAAAAAAACTCTTTATTTATTTATTCTGTTTGAAAAGAAAACATATATATATATATGAGGATGATAATAGAAACAAAAATGAAACAATGAAATACATTAGACAAATAAATAATACATAAACAGGAAATTAAAATCTGAGTTTGAATTTACTGTCACAAAACAGGAAATATATAATGTTTTGAAACAATGTATCTCTATACATTTGCTTGTTTTAAAATTAAATCCTGCATGTCAGCCGGAGTCTATGAATAAATTAACTTATATTATTTTAAGAAGAAAACTATTTATTTCTTCATTTCACAATTTATTAATGACGCCATTGCATCATTACACACACACACACACACACACACACACATAATATATATATATATATATATATATATATATATATATTATAAGTTAAGAGTGAGGAAATGAATCCAACGGTATAAGTATAGATAAAAGTGTATGAAAACACACAATGCTGTTAAAATGAAAATATTTTATATCATCATCATCATGTCGTGCAGGCAGCACGGATATCCATGACAATCTCTCGCCAACCTTCCCTATCATTTATTGCAGCTGGGAGTTCTTCCTCGCTGCAGCCAGCATCTTTACATAGCTGGTCTATGTAGGTCCCTGCTGGGCGGCCCACACTAGCATGTCCATGTGTTGGCTTGCACAGGAGAACATCGCTTATAAGTTCGTCCTTATTCATAGCTAATATTGAACAATATTTCGACAACAAACCGATCGTTCTTTTGAAAGGAAAGATTGAATTTAGCAGGTTAAATAATATCTAAATAAAATATCAAAATGCCTTTTAAGTTATCAAGATATATATATAATATATATATATATATATATATATATTATAATACAGGTACATGTGATAACCTACTCGAGTTTAACCATAAGGATCTTCAGGGTTAAATCCACTGGATTAATCAAGATATTGATTAATTGCTGTCGATTACACGTGTGTGGCTTTCGCGATAAACGGTTCGTTATGAGGTAGTATTCGACGGTCGCTGCTTTGAAATTCAAAAGTTCAAAAAAGCGGAAGTTGTGTTTTCGTACCCTGAAGATCCTTATGGTAAAACTCGAGTAGGTTATCACTTGTACCTGTATTACAATAGATTTGCTCTACTAACGTATTGAGCACTTTTCATTTGTTATATCGCTGCCTTACCTTTCTAGATTTTGCATCAACTAACCATTGTGACCATATTCACCGGTAAATCACCTTTTCCATAATAAATATATATATATATCAATCATCATGTAGCGCTTTCAGCGCGGATATCCATGACAATCTCTCTCCATCCATCCCTATCACTCATCATTCTCGGGAGGTCCTCTATGCAGCATCCTGCATCCACACAGAGCTGATCAATGTACGTCTTCGCTGGTCGGCCCGCACTGGCGTGTCCATGTGTTGGCTTCCACAGGAGGACGTCACTTATGAGTTCGTCCTTGCTTCTCCAGCAGTGTCCAGCGTGTCTTGTCCGTCTTACTCGTATGGTTTGGGTGATATGTGGTAGGTGGCCGTACAGCTGTTTTCTCGTTGGGTGCTGTTTCCAGGTCTTGTTCAGGATCACCCGCAGCATTTTTGTGCAGCTCCCATCTAGTTTATTTTCTAGTCACTTCGTTAGGGTCCAGGTGGTACAGCCATACAGTAGTACTGACACGACAACGGCCTGGAAGAACCGTCGCTTTAGCTTGTTAGGGAGATCGGACCTCCACATGACTGATAAATTGTTTGTGGCCGACCATGCCTTTGCTATTCGTGTATTAACATCGCTCTCTGTGGATGAGATATTACAACCTAGGTACGTGAATTGTTCTACTGGCTTGAGAGGCGTGCCGTTGAGTGTGGAGATGTTTCCTTTCTTTTTGAAGCTTATGAACTCCGTTTTACTGGAGTTCACATAGAGGCCGATATTTTCTGCTGCCTCCTCCAAGCTATGTAGTAGAGACTCAGCCTGTGCTGGTGTATCTGCAAGAAGTGCTAGGTCATCAGCATAGTCTGCATCTGTGACTGTTTGTGCGGGATATCGCCTGCTTATTGCCTTTTTCAGTGTGAAACCCTTTTCTTTTATGGTATCTAGTGATGTTCTGAGTACGTAGTCTAGGCATATTATAAATATATATGCTGCCAATGTATCTGCTTGTAGGACTCCAGCGGCGATGTCAAAGAAATCTGTCACCATCAGGTGAGCGTACCATCGCTTTAGTGTCTACATAAATATATATATATATATATATATATATATATATGTGTGTGTGTGTGTGTGTGTGTGTGTGTTTGTGTGTGTGTGTGTAATGGTGTTTCATAAACTTGGTGTCGTTAATAAATTCTTAAATAAAGGAATAGATAGTTTTCTTTTTCAAATTATATAGGTTAATTTTATTCGGTTTTCATGAGAGATTTCATTTTTATGCAAGCAAATATATAGAGATACATTGTTTCAAAACATTATATATTTCCTGTTTGGGACAGTAAACTCAAACTCAGATCTTAATTTCCTGTTTATATATCATTTATTGTTTTATTTGTCTAATATATTTCTTTGTTTTATTTTTGTTTCAATTATCATCATATATAAGTTTGTATTTTATTTTGATGCGTTTGAATGAGAGAGGATCTACTGTTTTTCCTTTCAAAAAAGGAAGAAAAAAGAGTTTTTTCTTTTTTCTACATTCTAGTATATTTTGTTATTTATATTGTACTAGATTTTTAAGCATTTTGTGATATATATATATATATATATATATATATAATATATATATATATATATATATAGAGAGAGAGAGAGAGAGAGAGAGATAAGTTAGAAGAAAGGAAATGAATCCGACAGTATGAGTATGAAAAGGGTGGAATGAAAACATCACACAATGCTGTTAAAGAAGAAACAATTTATAATATAATCATAGCTGATACTGATCAATATTTCGATTTTACAAAAATCATCATCAGAGCTCATTCACTCCACGGTGTTTGGGTCGGAGAAAAATGACCACGGAGTGAATGAGCTCTGATGATGATTTTTGTAAAATCGAAATACTGATCAGTATCAGCTATGATTATATTATAAATTGTTTTCTTCTTTAACAGCATTGTGTGATGTTTTCATTCCACCTTTTCATACTCATACTGTCGGATTCATTTCCTTTCTTTTAACTTATATATATATATCTATCTCTCTCTCTCTCTCTCTCTATATATATATATATATATATTATATATAATTAGGAGAGAAAGAAATTTAGAGTGAGAGAAATATATATATATATAGAGAGAGAGAGAGTGAGAGAGTGTGTGTGTGTGTGTGTGAGAGAGAGAGAGAGAAAAAGAGGGAGAGAGAGAGTGTGTGTGTGTGTGTTTGTGAGAGAGAGAGAGTGTGTGTGAGAGAGAGTGAGAGTGTGTGTGTGTGAGAGAGAGAGAAAGGGAGAGAGAGTGAGAGATCCTAATTGATCGTGAATTATTTAAAAAAAATGTTGTCAAAATAAATTTACCACTTTTTCACAAACTGACTTCGCACTTTGAAATTGATAGTAGCGTTTATTAGAAATAAGACTTTTTTTTTTTACGAAAACAGAGGTCTTCTGGGAGAAGTTAATGTCTCTCTTTTTTTTTTTTTTTAGAGAAGAGTAATTTGGATCGATTTCAAAGCGCGAAAAGTTCACACGCATGCGCAAACACACAGAGATACAGACACACATAAAATGTACAAACACAAAGATCTGCACCTGAAATGTGTTGCTTCCTTGTGTGTGTGATTGTGTGTGTAATATGGTGTTTCATAACGGTAGCGTCGTTAATATATTGTTAAATAAAGGAACAGATTGTTTTCTTTTTCTACTATTTTTTGTACTATTATTGAGAATTCTGCGAGCCTCTGTTTCAAACCAACCAATCACGAACCAGCATATTTTGGCGGCAAAGCCGAATAAGCAAACTCAGCCTCTTCTGATCCAGCTAGCATTGGGGACAGACCTAAAAAAGGTCGCTCGTCTTCATCAACAACCAGAATCGGAGTCGGACGCAAAACAGAAGTCCATCATATCCAAACAGAACAGAGGGCCGTAGCAAGGTCTCCGTTAATACCGCATTTTTTGTACTATTATTGGGCAAGAAAGTCAAGCAGTTATGTCGATGACTGGGCAAGAAATCGGTTCTACCTAAAAGAAATAATGTTTTCAAAATGAAAAAGAAAGAAAGCAGGAAAGAAAGAATACAGACATAAGAATACGTAAAACAATGAAAAGAAAAAAAAAAGAAAGAACGAAAGAAAAAGAAAGAAAGAACGAAAGAAAGAAATACAGATATAAAAAATACGTGAAATAATGAAAAGAAAGAAAGAAAGAAATAACGAAAGGGAGATATAACCAAAGAAAGAAATTGAGAAGAAGAAAAAAAGAAAATAAACGGAAAAATAGTCAAAGAAAGAAAGAATATAAAAATTCGTATAACAATGAAAAGAAAAAGAAAGTGAAAGAAAGAAGAAAAGAAAGAAAGAAAGAAGGGAGATATAAAGAAAGATGAATTTGGGAATAAGACAAAAAGAAAGAAATCCGAAAATGGTTTAAGAAGAATGAAAAAAGAAGAAAGAAAGAAAGAAAGGGAGATATAAAGAAAGAATGAATTTGGGAATAAGACAAAAAAGAAAGAAATCCGAAAATGGTTTAAGAAAGAATGAAAAAAGAAAGAAAGAAAGAAAGAAAGAGAGATATAAGAAAGAATGAATTTGGGAATAAGACAAAAGAAAGAAATCCGAAAATGGTTTAAGAAAGAATGAAAAAAGAAAGAAAGAAAGAAAGAAAGAAAGGGAGATATAAGAAAAATGAATTTGAGAATAAGACAAAAAAGAAAGAAATCCGAAAATGGTTTAAGAAGAATGAAAAGAAAGAAAGAAAGAAAGAAAGGGAGATATAAAGAAAGAATGAATTTGGGAATAAGACAAAAAAGAAATAAATCCGAAAATGGTTTAAGAAAGAATGAAAAAAGAAAGAAAGAAAGAAAGAAAGGGAGATATAAGAAAGAATGAATTTGGGAATAAGACAAAAAAGAAGAAATCCGAAAATGGTTTAAGAAAGAATGAAAAAAAGAAAGAAGAAAGAAAGAAAGAAAGGGAGATATAAAGAAAGAATGAATTTGAGAAAAGACAAAAGAAGAAATCCGAAAATGGTTTAAGAAAGGAATGAAAAGAAAGAAAGAAAGAAAGAAAGGGAGATATAAGAAAAGAATGAATTTGGGAATAAGAACAAAAAGAAATAAATCCGAAATGGTTTAAGAAAGAATGAAAAAAAGAAAGAAAGAAAGAAAGAAAGGGAGATATAGAAAAGAATGAATTTGGGGAATAAGACAAAAAGAAAGAAATCCGAAAATGTTTTAAGAAAGAATGAAAAAGAAAGAAAGAAAGAAAGAAAGAAAGGGAGATATAAGAAAGAATGAAATTGGGAATAAGACAAAAAAGAAATAAATCCGAAAAATGGTTTAAGAAAGAATGAAAAAAAGAAAGAAAGAAAAGAAGAAAGGGAGATATAAAGAAAGAATGAATTTGGGAATAAGACAAAAAGAAAGAAATCCGAAATGGTTAAGAAAGAATGAAAAAAGAAAGAAAGAAAGAAAGAAAGAAAGGGAGATAATAGAAAGATGAATTTGAGAATAAGACAAAAAAAGAAAGAAATCCGAAAATGGTTTAAGAAAGAATGAAAAAGAAAGAAAGAAAGAAAGAAAGGGAGATAAAGAAAGAATGAATTTGGGAATAAGACAAAAGAAATAAATCCGAAAATGGTTTAAGAAAGAATGAAAAAGAAAGAAAGAAAGAAAGAAAGGGAGATATAAAGAAAGAATGAATTTGGAATAAGACAAAAAAGAAAGAAATCCGAAAATGGTTTAAGAAAGAATGAAAAAAAGAAAGAAAGAAAGAAAGAAAGGGAGAATAAAGAAGAATGAAATTGAGAATAAGACAAAAAAAGAGAATCGAAAATGGTTTAAGAAAGAATGAAAAAAGAAAGAAAGAAAGAAAGAAAGGGAAGATATAAGAAAGAATGAATTTGGGAATAAGACAAAAAAGAAATAAATCCGAAAATGGTTTAAGAAAGAATGAAAAGAAAGAAAGAAAGAAAGAAAGGGAGATATAAAGAAAAGAATGAATTTGGGGAATAAGACAAAAAAGAAAGAAATCCGAAAATGGTTTAAGAAAGAATGAAAAAAGAAAAGAAAGAAAGAAAGAAAGAAGGGAGATATAAAGAAAGAATGAAATTGGGAAATAAGACAAAAAAGAAATAAATCCGAAAATGGTTTAAGAAAAGAATGAAAAAAGAAAGAAGAAAGAAAGAAAGGGAGATATAAGAAAGAATGAAATTTGGGGAATAAGACAAAAAGAAAAGAAAATCCGAAAATGGTTTAAGAAAGAATGAAAAAAGAAAGAAAGAAAGAAAGAAAAGAAAGGGAGATATAAAGAAAGAATGAATTTGAGAATAAGACAAAAAAGAAAGAAATCCGAAAATGGTTTAAGAAAGAATGAAAAAGAAAGAAAAGAAAGAAAGAAAGGGAGATATAAAGAAGAATGAATTTGGGAATAAGACAAAAAGAAATAAATCCGAAAATGGTTTTAAAGAAAGAATGAAAAAGAAAGAAAAGAAGAAAGAAAGGGAGATATAAAGAAAGAATGAATTTGGGAATAAGACAAAAAGAAAGAATCCGAAAATGGTTTAAGAAAGAATGAAAAAAGAAAGAAAGAAAGAAAGAAATTCAGAGATCAAAAATACGAAAAACAATGAAAAAAAAGTTGAAAGTAAAGAAAGTAAGAAAGAAAGAACGAAAGAAAAAACTACAGAGATAGAAAATACGTAAAACAATGAAAAGAAAAGAAAGAAAGAAAGAGAGAAAGAAAAGAAAGAAAGGAAGGAAGAAAGAAAGATAAGAAAAGATAATGGAAATAAGAAAGAAAAGACAGGATTCGAAAAATGGTGAAAGAAAGAAGGAATGAAAGAAGAAAAAAAAGAGAGGATAGATAAGTAAGTAAAGTAAGTAAAGTCGTCGGTATCAGCCAGTCAGCGAGGGAGTCTATCCCCTTTTCACTGTCGCTAGACCAAAGAGATTGTTTTTGGCGTCTGAGGTGGGGCGCCAAACCTACCATCAAACACGGAAAGGAACGGAAAAGAAAGAGAAAAAGAGATTGGGAATGAAAAAAAAAAGGGAAGAATCGGAAAAAAATAAGAAAGAACAATGAGAATACAAAGCTAGGTGCGACTGAGTTGGGAAGGTGATCCACTGGGAATTATGCAAAAACTATATTATGAACATACAACAAAATGGCATGCGCATAAACCAGAATCTGTTATCATTATTATTATTCACTCCTTTTGAGTTTTAGCGTTGTCTTTCACTGGATTCTGAGTGAGATCAAGTCTCCTCAGGTCTCCAGGACTCTTCAAAGTCTTCTAGCAGATTGAAGCAGTGCATTATTCTGGATCGTCTCAACCTTTCCTCTGATTTCCAGTTTTCCGTTCCAAGTGCACCAACTACAATTGGTATCAATTTGACTTTCATATTCCATAACTTTTTCAATTCTCTGGCAAGGTCCAGGTATTTGTCCGTTTTTTTCATCATCATCATCATCATCATCATCATTATTATTATTATTATTATTTACTCCTTTTGAGTTTTCACATCAGTGTTAGCTGATGGTCTTTCACTGGAGTCTGAGTGACAGCAAGTCTCCTCAGGTCTCCAGGACTCTTCTGAGTATTCTGGCAGATTGCAGCAGTGCAGTGTTCTGAATGGTTTCAATCCTTCCTCTGATATCCAAACTTTCCAAACCCTTTTCCAATCCTTTTGGGACTGTTCCAAGTGCACCAACTACAATTGGTATCACGTTCACTTTCATATTCCATAACTTTTTCAGTTCTCTGGCAAGGTCCAGATATTTGTCTATTTTTTCATATTCCTTTAACTTCACCCTGTGATTTGCTGGCACTGCAAAATCCACCAGTTGACAAGTTTTTTTGCGTTTTGTTCTCAAGAACAGATTCTGGTTTATGCATATACCATTTTGTTGTGTGGTCAAAATTTAATTTTTTGCATAATTCCCAGGGGATCACCTTCCCAACCCAGTCGTGTCTAGCTTTGTATTCTCGTTGTGCTAGTTTGCTACATTCGCAGAGTATATGGTTAACAGTCTCATCTCTATTACGCAAAGTCTAACATTTACTATTCTGTTGGGTCTTGTCAATTTTCGCTTTGATGTAGTTGTCCTTATGGCATTATTTTGTGCAGCAATTATAAGTGATTCTGTTTCTCTTTGAGGTTTCCTTTCTTAACCATGTCCAAGTCTTTTGATGTGCAACCTCTTCTATTTGTCATTTGAAGCGTCCGTATAATTGTTTTTCTTCCCATTTTTGTTTTCTAGTCTTTGTTGTTTTTCTGTTTGTCCATCTGCCGTTTCTACTATTGTTGGCCGCCATAAGTAGTTTGTCTTTGCTTTTCCTTGTGTATTATTATTATTATTGTTGTTGTTGTTTACTCCTTTTGAGTTTTTCACGTCAGCATTAGCTGATGGTCTTTCTCTGGAGTCTGAGTGAGAGCAAGTCTCCTCAGATCTCCAGGACTCTTCTGAGTATTCTGCCAGATTGCAGCAGTGCAGTATTCTGGATGGTCTCAATTCTTCCTTAGATTTCCAGACCAGAATTATTATTATTATATTATTATTATTATTTTTATTATTATTATTATTTATTATTATTCAAAAATATTTTACGATTTCAATTCAAAACTCATAGCCATTACGGATTTAATTCTCAACTTCTTTTTATATATATATATATTATATTATTATATATATATATATATATATATATATTGTGTGTGTGTGTGTGTGTGTGTGTGTGTTGTGTGTGTTTTCTGTGTGTGAGGTTGCACGCCTATATGTATGTACGTGTGTGTGTGTTTGTGTGTGTCCATAAATATTCGTTTTCTATTAGATAATGTTTTGCTTTTTACATAAAATCAATGAAAAAGGAAGAAAGTCTGCGAGGATAAAAGGAATATTGAAAAAAAAGGTCAGAATGAAAACAGAGAAGTTGATGGCATCACAACAAAATGGTTCCAAAAGGCATTTTAGTTATTAATGGGAGCTAACTCAGTTGGTACCATTAGCTTTTTTGTTGGAACTGGTGAATTAAGATGCAAATTGCATTATGTCAAACTGTTTTTTGTCCTTTTAGCCGGATAGAGAAAACAATAGATTCCATATGTCTCATCATATCTATCGATCTATCTATCTATCTATGCAGATTCTTATTTTATATTTACCTATCTATCCATGCCAATTTATCTGTATATTTATCTATCTAGGCACTTATTTCTCTTTCTCTCTCTCTTTCTCTCTCTCTTCTCTCTCTCTCTCTCTCTCTCTATATTATATATATATATATATATATATATATATATATATGTCTTTCTTTTTCTCTCTCTCTCCATATATCTATCTATCTATCTATCTATCTATCTAGGCACTTATTTTTCTCTCTCTCTCCATCTATCTATCTATCTATCTATCGATCTATCTATCTATCTATCAATCTATGTACATTCTTATTTTATATTTACCTATCTATCTATGCCAATTTATCAGTATATTTATCTATCTAGGCACTTATTTTCTCTCTATCTCTATCTCCCTCTCTCTTTCTCTCTCTCTCTCTCTCTTTCTCTTTCTCTTTCTCTCCATCTATCTATCTATCTATCTAGGTACTTACTTACTATCTCTCTCCATCTATCTATCTATCTATCTATCTATCTATCTATCTATGTAGATTCTTATTTTATATTTACCTATCTATCCATGCCAATTTATCTGTATATTTATCTATTAGGCACTTATTTTCCTCTCTCTCTCCCTCTCTCTTTCTCCTCTCTCTCTTTCTCTTTCTCTCCATCTTCTAATCTATCTATCTATCTATTTATCTATCTAGGCATTTTTTTCTCTCTCTCTTTCTCTCTCTCTCTCTCTCTATCTATCTATCTATGAACTTTTTTTTCTCTCTCTCTCTCCATCTATCTATCTATCTATCTATCTATCTATCTATGTAGATTCTTATTTTATATTTATCTATCTATCCATGCCAATTTATCTGTATATTTATCTATCTAGGTACTTATTCT
>CM042181.1:2028230-2033775 GCA_023376005.1 Doryteuthis pealeii | reverse complement strand
CCATACCATCGTTTCCTACCTGATGGATGGCAAACGTATTGCCGAAAGCGCTCGCTTTTGAAACCTATTGTGGACTGTACACCAGTTACACCCCGACGGCCAAAAGATGGCCCGAAAATTAGAAAGGATTAACAAAAAAACTCGTCCGACAAGAATTGTCTATAGAGTTCAACAAAACTTGTATATATATATATATATATATATATATATATATATATATATATATATATTTAAGTTCAACAAAACTTGTATAAAGAAAAAAATGCTGCCCAAATACACTTATTTATATAATTATATATATATATATATATATATATTTATATATATATATATATAACCCCTCCGCACGAGCAGGATATGGCACATGGTCAATTTCTTAAGCGGAGTTCAACAGCTTTGAATTCAGAGTTTTCCTTCTCTTAGACCGGTTACCTAACCAAGGTTAAAGAGGCCAGTCTGTCCTACTATTTATCCATAGCTGGAGGGAGAGTAGGATTCATACCTTTTGCAAGGGTATTAGCGCTAAGAGAAATGCAATTACCACATCAAGGATTTGAACTCATGGCGACGAGTCCATTTCCCATCACTTTAACCATTACACCACGCACTTCCAGTATTTTGTGATATAAGGTGTGCTAAAGACCGCAACTTATATTTATAGACTGTTCAAAAACGTCCAAGTAATTTAATTCACTATTTAAAGGCATTGGTAAATTGTATTAAAATTGGAAGGGGCAGATCAACAGACAGGGATTATAATTTTACTTCAAGGAAGGATCAACTCTTATACAACTCTGTTCTACTTGAAGACAGGATAAAATCTGAGATGAACAGTTTTGAGGACAGATCAACAGACAAGGCTTAAAACTGATACTACATTTTTCTACTTCCAGAAAGGATCAAACATTATGCCACTGTAAGATTAATTAGTGATACTAGCAAATATATGCCCCCCTCCCCCCGGGTGCAAGTATTTAAGTTTAATAATAATAAAATATCATGTTAAATTAGAAGGCTAATGAAACTGAATAAGAATTCAGATAAAAATATTGGAACAGAGGGGTATGATTTGAAAATAGAACAACTTTGAAACTAACTATTCCATCATTTTCCGTTACTCCCGTCTTTCATTGATAAATTTTCCTAATTCAACTATTTAGTTAAAATAGGAAGTAAAGAATAATATTACAGTTATTTCTTCTTGTTAATGGATTTCTTTTAAGATTTATCCCCGAGATTTTTACTCATATTAAATAAGATAAAACAAAACAATTAGAAAAAATCAAATTTCTAATATCAATATGCAAATTAGCCTTCCCATTCACACTGTAAACCGCTATTTTGTTAAATATATAAATACAATTATATGTTATTAGTATGTAGATATGCTCAACAGTCTTAATGATGTAAAACAATTTTATCAATAATTGAGGTTTAAATAAAAATAAAATCATGGAGAATGTGATGTAAATAACAAAGGGAATTGTGACTTGTATAGTAATATAGTTTCAGTTACAGACAGAAAAACCCACAATCTCCATTATAATAAGATTATCTTGATACATAACTCCGACAAAGGTTTGATAAACAAAACATTTAATACGTATCCAGCACATGGATATAACAAGATACATAATACATAGGTTAAAACAAAGTTACATGTAGAAAGATAAAGACACATTCATGAATGGTACAAGATATACATAAAAGTACAGACATGAGATAGTCCATGCTGTATAAATAACTTACAGTAATGTAAGTGGTGCCAAAAGCCCCAACGAGAAGGGGTAGACCAAAATCTACCCCATGTGTCTCGTAGTTACTGGAACAGGAAAAAAAGAGAGAAGCGTTTGAACCAGGTGCTTAAATACTATAGTCCCTAGCGGGCACCAGCAAACTAAACGGGCAGACAACTCAACGGGAAGATAATCCCTACACCACAAAGGATCTCCACTATGAAAGTATAGCTACAAATGGCTACACTAATCGTAATATAGCTATCCGACGAAACTGGGCTCATCTATTTAGTTTTATCTTTCGTATTGAAAGGGTAAATGTTTCTCAGTATATAATTATTTTATTAATTATTATGTTTTAATTACATTGAAGCTCTTTTAATGATTTAAAATAACCCTTGTATAAATCTATAGATGTGTTTCTGCATGGGTATATATATATATATATATATATATATATATATAATATTATAAATACCCATGCAGAAAACACATCTCTATATATATATATATCGTATCGTATATATGTCGTGGAAAATGGACTCGTCGGTTCGAGTTCAATTCCTCGACGAAGCTGTTGGCTTTCACATAGTGCTAATACCATTAGGAAAGGCATGAATCCATATATTTCCCTACAGCTATGGGTTAAATAGTAGGGCAGACTGGGCCCTTCAGCCATGGGTAGGTAACCAGTCTAGGAGAGGGATAAACTCTGAATTCAAAATTCCTGAGGTCGGTCGTTGATTGGGTTTGTGGCAACCATTGATGCACCCAATTCTTTCCTATCGAGACTGTGCCAAAAGTGTGATGGTCAAACACAAGCCTTCAACCACTATAAACAAATCCCTGTGTGGGAGTTCATTGTGTGTATGAATCCTCATACGTCGATAATCGACGGGAGAGTCCATTTATATAATATATATATATATATATATAAGGAGAGAAAGAAAGTGAGAGTGAAAGAAATATATATAGAGAGACAAGGTGAGAGAAAGTGTGTGTGTGTGTGTGTGTGTGTGTGTGTGAGAGAGAGAGAGAGAGAGAGAGAGAGAGAGAGAGAGAGTGTGTGTGTGTGAGAGAGAGAGAGAAAGGGAGAGAGAGTGAGAGATCCTAATTGATCGTGAATTATTTAAAAAATTTGTTGTCAAAATAAATTTACCGCTTTTCACAAACTTACTTCGCACTTTGAAATTGATAGAAGCGTTTATTAGAAATAAGACTTTTTTAAAAAAGAAAACCGAGGTCTTCTGGGAGAAGATAATGTCTTTTTTTTTTTTTTAGAGAAGAATAATTTGGATCGATTTCAAAGTGCGAAAAGTTCACACGCATGCGCAAACACACAGAGATACAGACGCACATAAAATGTACAAACACAAAGAGTATGATGTGTGTCTGTGTCAAGGGACACTAAATCTGCATCTGGAATGTCTTGCTTCCTTTCCTGGGTGGAGGAATGGGCAAGAAATAGGTTCTACCTAAAATAAATATTTTGTTCAAAAGGAAAAAGACGGTGAAAAAAAAGAAAGAAGGAAAGAAGGAAATGAAGATATGAACAAAGAAAGAAAGAACGAAAGAAAAAAACTACAGACATCAAAAATACGTAAAACAATGAAAAGAAAAGAAAAGAAAAGAAAAGAAAAGAAAAGAAAAGAAAAGAAAGAAAGAAAGAAAGAAAGATAAGAAAAGATAATGGGAATAAAAAAGAGAGGATTCGGAAAATGGTGAAAGACAGAAGGAATGAAAGAAGGAAAAAGAGAGGATAGATAAGTAAAACACGGAAAGGAACGGAAAAGAAAGAAAGAAAGAAATTGAGAATGAAAAAAAAGAGAAGAATAGGGAAATAATGAAAAAAAAGAAAGAACAATGAGAATACAAAGCTAGGCGCGACTGGGTTGGAAAGGTGATCAACTGGGAATTATGCAAAAACTATATTTTGAACATGCAAAAAAATGGTATGCGCATAAACCAGAATTTGTTATTGAGAATGAAACTCATGAAATTCTCCGGAACTTGGCGATAAAAACAGAACATTTTATCCCAGCCGGAAGACCTGCCCTAGTATTGATTTAAAAAAAAAGAAAAAAGAACTTGTATACTGATAGATTTTGCAGTTCCAGCAGATCACAGGGTGAAGATGAAAGAAAACGAAAAGATGAACAAATACGCTAGAGAATTTTTAAAAGAGTGCAATATGAGGAATCTCCTGAGTATTCCAGCTGATTTCAACAATGTGTTTGTCAGGAGGGTCTCAATTCTTCCTGTGATTTCCAATTCTTCTGGTCTTTTTTGGGAACCGTTCCAAGTGGCCCAAATAATAGTGGCATGCCTTTCACCCTCATATTCCACAGCTTTTTTTTTTCAATTAACTAGCAAAGGTTTAGGTTATTATTTCTCCCCATTCGAGTTTTTCACACCTGCCGTAGCCGGTGGTTTACTGGAGGCTGAGTGACAGCAAGACTGCAGTTGTCTGGATCGTCTCAATTCTTCCTCTGATTTCCAGATTTCCTAGTCTTTTGTCTTTCTTCTTCTTCTTCTTCTTCTTCTTCTTCTTATTATTATTATTATTATTATTATTATTATTATTATTATTATTATTATTATTCAAAAATATGTTTACGATTTCAATTCAAAACTCATAGCCATTACGGATTTAATTCTCAAACTTCTTTATATAATATATAATATATATATATATATATATATATATATATATATATAATATATATATATTTGTGTATGTCTGTGTGTGTGTGTGTGTGTGTTTCTGTGTGTGAGGTTGCACGCCTATGTGTATGTACGTGTGTGTCTGTGTGTGTCCATAAAATATTCGTTTTCTATTAGATAATGTTTGCTTTTTACATAAATCAATGAAAAAGGAAGAAAGTCTGCGAGGATAAAAGGAATATTGAAAAAAGGTCAGAATGAAAACAGAGAAGTTGATGGCATCACAACAAAATGGTTCCAAAAGGCATTTTAGTTATTAATGGGAGCTAACTCAGTTGGTACCATTAGCTTTTTTGTTGGAACTGGTGAATTAAGATGCAAATTGCATTATGTCAAACTGGTTTTTGTCCTTTTAGCCGGATAGAGAAAACAATAGATTCCATATGTCTCATCATATCTATCGATCTATCTATCTATCTATCTATGCAGATTCTTATTTTATATTTACCTATCTATCCATGCCAATTTATCTGTATATTTATCTATCTAGGTACTTATTTTCTCTCTCTCTCTCTCTCTCTCTCTCCATCTTCTAATCTATCTATCTATTTATTTATCTATCTAGGCACTTTTTTTCTCTCTCTTTTCTTCTCTCTCTTCTATCTATCTATCTATCTATCTATCTATCTAGGTACTTATTTACTATCTCTCTCCATCTATCGATCTATCTATCTATCTATCTATCTATGCAGATTCTTATTTTATATTTACCTATCTATCTATGCAAATTTATTTGTATATTTATCTATCTAGGCACTTATTTTCTATCTCTCTCTCTCTCTCTCTCTCTCTCTCTCTCTCTCTCTCTCCATCTTCTAATCTATCTATCTATTTATCTATCTAGGCACTTTTTCTCTCACTCTTTCTCTCTCTCTTTCTATCTTTCTATCTATCTATCTATCTATGTACATTCTTATTTTATATTTACCTATCTATCTATGCCAATTTATCTGTATATTTATCTATCTAGGCACTTATTTTCTCTCTCTCTCTCTCTCTCTTTCTCTCTCTCTCTCTCTCCATCTTCTAATCTATCTATCTATCTATTTATCTATCTAGGCACTTTTTTCTCTCTCTCTTTCTCT